>PVLA01007788.1:0-48436 GCA_004027455.1 Hydrochoerus hydrochaeris
AAGCAGAGTAGTGTGAGTAATGTGGGTTTTTAAATCCTGGTGCACTATTAACAATATAGTGTATCAAGGCCATCTATGTTAGAGATTATAGCCAACCTTCTCTGCCTCATTTCTGCTATGCTATTTTTCTGCCTGTTTGTCTAGTTTTCTCCTTCATTCTACTGCCTGCCCCACTCATTGAGGCCTTTCTGCCACTGTTGCTAAAATCCTGGTATTTTTTTTTTCTCTCTCTAGAATGTCCTTCAGTATTCTCAGTAGGGTTGGATTGGTGGTCACAAACTTGCCCAGTTCCTCTTTGTCATGGAAGCATCTTGTTTCTCCATTTCTAATGACAGTTTTGCAGGGTACATCAATCTGGGCTGGAGGGTATTCTCTTTCAGGGCTTGGAATATTTCACTCCAAGCTCTTCTTGATCTGATGGTCTGTGTCGAGAAGTCAGCCGTGATCCTGATGGGCTTACCTTTATAGGTAATCTGTTTCTTTTCTCTGACGGCTTTTAATATTCTGTTTTTATATTGAATTTCTGGTATCTTGATTATTATATGTCTGGGTGTAGATCTGTTTTGGTTTTAGGTGGCTGAGGTTCTGTATGCCTCACATAACCGAATGTCATTTTCTTTTTCCCATGCTTGGGAAGTTTTCCTTAATTATTTCCGTGAATAGCCTTTATAATTCACCTGTATGTATTCCTGCTTCTTCGTTCACATTTCTTATTTTTAAATTGTAGATTCTCTTAACATCTTCTAGCCTTTGTATTGTTACTGCCTGTTTCCTTGTTATTTTTAAGAGATCTTTCCTTTCATAATCACACATTGCAAACTTGTCTTCAAGTTTTGATAGTCTATCCTTAGTTTCTTTTAAGGCGTTTTGCCAGCTTTAAATGGAGTTTTTAATTTCCTGGTAGTCTCTTTGAATCTGCTTCATGTATTCTATATTTTCTTTATATTCTTTATCAAATGCTACTCTCCTTTTTTTGTTTTCCTCCCTTCTACCATCTGTATCTTCCTGAGAGATGCTCCCTGAGAGCATTGCTTTTATTACTCTACTCATATCTTACTTTACCTGATTTAATATTTCAATTTTGAGCTCGTCTACAAGGTCCCGAAGATATCTTTTAATGTCCATTGAAGCTATGCCTGCTGTTGCGTGTTTGCTGCCCTCAGTCTCCCTTGTTTTTGCCTCTGCTGGATCAGTGTTCTCAGGGTTCTGGGCTGGGGGCCTCTTCCTGCCTTTCTCTCCTGTCATGGTCCCGGCTTCCTCCACACAGGTCACATTGCAGGTCCCAGCCCCCTTTCCTGTTGGCCATGCCTCCTCCGAAGCACGCTGGCGAGGGTCCTCCCCCCTCTCCTGACTGCTCTTATCACTGAGGTGCAAGCAGTGGCTGCCTAAGCCTGCCCCTCCCCACCGGGCCAACCAAACTGCAGCGGCCTTCCCCCGGTTAGTGCTTGCTAGGCACAGGGAATCAATTTGGGACAGCTCATTGGGTCCCAGCCAGAGCCACAACCCAGTCCAAGCAAATCCCACGAATCTGCTTTGGGGAGCAAGGAACCAACTGAAGTCACTGTTGCTCTCATTTCAGGCTTCTCCTGCCAGATTCCAACATGTCACCCATTTGATCGCGCCCTTCCCATGGGGGGGTTGTCCCAATCCCAGCACTGACCATGGATCAATGAAAGTCCCTTTGCCGGCTCTGCTCTCTGTCAGGCTCACCAACCCCTAACTTCAGCGCTGCTCCACTTCCCGTGAGTCGTGGTGGGAACGATTTTGGGCAGCTCTGCTGGCCGTGGCAGATTCAGGCTGGTGCAAATTTAGTCCACTGCAAAATTGGGTCGCAGTGAAAACACTGTGTCCAGCTGTTCCAGTTGTAGTCCCAACGTATTTGATGAGCTTTTTTATGTTTTAATTTCTTCCTGTGTCAAGAGGATCCATCTCCCTCTGTCTGGGTCTCTCCAGGGTGTTTTATTCTAGCGTATGAGTTGTTTCTCCCGGGAGGCTCTGTTTTTTGTTGCTCAGTGATCGGCCATCTTATCTTCCTCTCCCTCTCTGCCATTTGCACCCTGAATTCTTTTTGTTTTGTTTTGTTTTGGGTACCAGGAATTGAACTCAAGACCTTGCATTTGCCAGGCAAGTGCTTATGCCGCTGAGCTACATCCCAGGCCCCTCAATTCTTTCTTTTTTTTTTTTTTTAAACTTTATTTTATCTTTTTTTTTTTTTTAATGGTACCAGGGATCAAACTCATGACCTCGCGCTTGCCAGGCAGGCGCTTATGCCACTGAGCTAAATCCCTGGCCTTTTTTTTTAAACTTTAAAGAATATTTCATAAAATATTTACCAAAGTGTTCCTTTAATGAGAGATGTTCAGTTTTAAAGTATGATTTAATCTTAACAAAAATTTAAATTGTCTTCATCTTTGGAGGAACGCAGCAGTGTATTAAAGCAGGCTGCTCCCATAGTGTCTTTTAAACAGCTTTATTGTAATGTAGTCTGTGTATGATGTGATTTACCCATTTAAAATGTACCAGTCAGCAACTTTTAGCATATTCAGAGTGGTACAGCCATCATCACAAGCAGCTCTGGAACATTTTCATTACCCTCCCCCGCAAAAAAACCCCTGTTCCCACAGCTGTCACTTCTCAATACTTTCTTCCCCAAGCCCTGAACACCCACTAATTTACTTTCTGTCACTACTGCACTCTTATTCTTTAGTGTGAGAATTACATTAAGCAATGGAAATTACTAGCAATTGTTCTATCAGCTCAGTAATCTGCCCTATAATTCTCCAAACATATCAGTGCCAAACCTTTTGTTTTTTAAGACCCCAACCACTTAGTTTTTATGAACACTAAAAAAGTAAGTTGAGCAGGGCATGGTGGCACATACCTGTAATCTATGCACTCAGGAGGCTGAGGCAGGAGGATTCCTGTGAGTTCAAGCAAGTCTGAGCTACATAGCAAGACCATCTCAAAAAAAAATAAAAAATAAGTTAACCCGTTATATTCAATTATGCCTGATGATCTAGACATTCTATTGAAGATAATAAGAAACAATACAGTAATCATTGTAGATCGCCTTGTGCTGTGGTTTTATACAACTTTTTGGTTTCATGTCTTTATAGGAATTTGTTTTGTTTTGTCTTGCTAAGTTTTATTTTTCCCTCTAATACAGAAAGGATAGAAATACATGTAGAGATTCATGCATGCATAGCTGTTTACAGTCTCACTGTTTGACTATCTACTTTGTATGCTTTAATTTTGTAACTTGAACAACTATTTCTAAGAGGACAATATGTAATTTATTAACTAGTGATTTCTTATTGTTTATCTTTTTTTTTGGAATTCTGTATTATGTCTAACCTTTACATGCTTTTGTTTCTCTTTAAATTAAAAAAAAAAAAAAAGCAACTTGAGCTAATAGCAGCAGTGCAGAAGGCATAGATGCAACTGGGCTTCCTAGCAGAAGTAGGTTCTCTTAGGCTCACCTTGGAGTGTGTTTGTAAAATGAGAACTGTAAGAATAATTTCCTTACAGGTTGGTGAGAAAATTGGTGAATGCGATAGATAGTAAGGTAGACCCAAGGTTTATGTCTGAAAAAAAACATTTCCTGAGGAAAAACTACTTCTATAAGTGTTTTGTTTTTGGAGTTGTCAGTACTCTTTTCTGGCAGAGCTGACTTGGAAGGCCAGGCCAGGCCAGGCCGAGTGACAAGTGGGAAGACTCGCAGCTTCAGACAGATGCCGGCTCAGCACTCTTTTGTTACGGGAGCCTTGGCAGTCCACCTAGGCTTTCTGAACCTCCAGTTGCTTGACCCAGAATGGAACTAAGCCTCCAATCTCATTCTGAGAACTAATGAGGCAGTGTCTGAAGCCTCATCATAGTAGCTGACAGGAGGGAAATGCCACTGTGTAGTACAGTGACTGCTGCTGTTCAGACGATTGTCCTTTTTGCCATGATCCTGTTTACAGGGACAGAGAAATGGCATTAGTGACAACACTTGAAGAATTTTTGTTGTTGTTGTTGTTGTTCTTTATGCCATGTTGAAGATGATGTTTACTGTTTTTTTAAAAGCTTCAGAAATAAAAGCAAGCATCACTTTGTTGAAGATATTTAGGAAATACTTGTTATGAAGGGAAGCAGTAACATGGCTAAGTATCAGCCAGGGTGGAAAACCTGTTCTCGCCCAGAAACCTATTAACTTCTTTTAGCCGCCATTCATGTGGGTCATTGATTAGAAATGAGTATAAACTTCCAGTTTCTCTTTTAAAATAATACTTGTATTTCAAGTATGTTGGTCCTGCATAATTTCATTGATTTTGCATGTCTGATTTTTTTTTGCACTTTTATTTGCTTATTTTTTCTTCTTAGATTATAAATTCCTTGATTCAAAGTTCATGTATTTTTCCTTTTGAGCTTTACACAAAATCTAGGATAGTGTATCAGTTAATGGGTGTACAGTGATGTGTTGCTCTTGTGAAAGATTTACTGAAATTGGATTTTTAAAGGTATCAGGGGGAAGAGGTTTTGGTTATGATGTGGCGTGTTCAGCATGAGCCTTGGGTTTAACATTTACTGGAGGAAAGAGAAGACAAGATGGCCGATCAGTGAGCAACAAAATACAAAGCCTCCCAGGAGAAACAACTCATACATCATAATAAAACACCCTGGAGAGACCCAGACAGAGGGAGATGGATTCTCTTGACCCAGGAAGAAATTAAAACATAAAAAAGCTTGTTAAATACTTTGGGACTACAACTGAAACAGCTAAAAATTACAGGACACAGCGTTTTTGCAGTGACCACCAAGTGTGTACCAGCTTGAATCCGCAGTGGCAGGCAGATTCGCCCAAACTTGTTCCTGCCGTCACTCACAGGAGGCATGGCAGCACTGAAGTCTGGGGTTGGTGAGCCCAATGGAGAGCAGAGCTGGCGAAGGGGCCTTCATTAATCCATGGTCAGTGCTGGGAATGAGAACCGCCCCCCCATGGGAAGCGCACGACCAAATGGGTGACATGTTGGAATCAGGCAGGAGGAGAACTGGGAGTGACAGTGACTTCAGCTGGTTCCTCCCTCCCCAGAGCAGATTCGTGGGATTTGCTTCGACTGGGCCGCACCCCTGGCCAGGACCCAGTGAGCCATCCCAAATCGATTCCCTGCGCCTAGCACGCACGAACTGGGTGAAGGCACCTGAAGTTTGGCTGGCCAGGTGGGGAAGGGCAGGCAGGAGAGGGCAGAGGTCCCTCGCCAGCCTGCTTCAGAGGAACCGTGGCTAACAGGGAAGGGGGTTGGGACCTACACTGTAACCTGTGTGGAGGAAGCCAAGGCCATGACAGGAGAGAGGCAGGAGGAGGCCCCCAGCTCAGAACCCTGAGAGCCCTGATCCAGCAGAGGGATAAATAAGGGAGACTGAGGGCAGCAAACACACAACATCAGACATGGCTTCAATGGACAGTAAAAGATATCTTCAGGACCTTGTAGACAAGCTCAAAACTGAAATATTAAATCAGGTAAAGCAGGATATGAGTGGAGTAATAAAAGAAATGCTCTCAGGAAGCATCTCTCAGGATGATACAGATGGAAGAAGGGAGGAACACAAAAAAAGAGAAATATTTGATAAAGAATATAAAGAAAATAAAGAAGCAGATTCAAAGAGACTACCAGGAAATTAAAAATTCCATTGAAAGCTGGCAAAACTCCTTAAAAGAAACTAAGGATAGACTATCAAAACTTGAAGACAAGTTGGCAGTGTGTGATGATGAAAGGAAAGATCTCTTAAAAATACCAAGGAAACAGGCAGTAACAATACAAAGGCTAGAAGATAACAAGAGAATCTACAATTTAAGAATAAGAAACGTGAACGAAGAAGCAGGAATACAAACAGGCAAATTACAAAGGCTATTCACAGAAATAATTAAGGAAAACTTTCCAAGCATGGGAAAAGAAAATGACATTCGGTTGTGTGAGGCATACAGAACTCCAGCCACCTACAACCAAAACAGATCTACACCCAGACATATAAATCAAGATGCCAGAAATTCAATATAAAAACAGAATATTAAAAGCCATCAGAGAAAAGAAACAGATTACCTATAAAGGTAAGCCCATCAGAATCATGGCTGACTTCTCGACACAGACCATCAGATCAAGAAGAGCTTGGAATGAAGTATTCAAAGCCCTGAAAGAGAATACCCTCCAGCCCAGATTGATGTACCCTGCAAAACTGTCACTAGAAGTTGATGGAGAAACAAGATGCTTCCATGACAAAAAGGAATTGGGCAAGTTTGTGACCACCAATCCAACCCTACTGAGAATACTGAAGGACATTCTAGAGAGAGAGAAAAAAAATACCAAGATTTTAGCAACAGTGGCAGAAAGGCCTCAATGAGTGGGGCAGGCAGTAGAATGAAGGAGAAAACTAGACAAACATAGGCAGGAAAATAGTATAGCCGAAATGAGGCAGAGTGGGATAACTAGAAGCTCTAACATAGATGGCCCTGATACACTATATTATTAATAGTGCACCAGGACTTAAAAACCCACATTACTCACACTACTCTGCTTAGATGTATTATATTCTGTTCCAGTCATTCTACCTGTACTAGATTTGAGGGCACAGACAGTAAACCCGAAAATAACAGGATATAGTATGGTAATCATCCTTAATTTCCTATTAACTTAATCTAAAGCTCTGTAAAACCTACACTATTTTACCATGATTGATCATAATCAAATCATCTGGTTTGTTGGATCATGGTTTTGTATTGATAGATTTTATTCAAAGCTGTTATGATTGATAGTATCAAGTCTGAGAGTATAGGCAACTGCACTTAAGATGACAAGATCCTCTAGAATATCCACTATGGTTTGATTATTACCTGCCTTTGAAGTTTTATACTGTCTACAATGTTTTATTTTTACTAATATTGTTATTTACTGCTATACTCAATACTATATACTGCTGTATTCAATTATGTCTGATATAGACATTCTATTGAAGATAATAAACAACACAGTAATCATTGTAGATCACCTTGTACTGTGGTTTTATGCGACTCTTTGGTTTCATGTTTTTATAGGAATTTGTTTTGTTTTGTCTTGCTATGTTTTGTTTTTCCCTCTAATACAGAAAGTATAGAAATACATACAGAGATTCATGCATGCGTAGCTGTTTAGACTCTCACTGTTTGACTATCTACTTTTGTATACTTTAATTTTGTAACTTGAGCAACTATTTCTAAGAGGACAATATGTAATTTATTAACTAGTGATTTCTTATTGTTTATCTTTTTTTTTGAATTCTGTATTACCTCTACCCTTTACATGCTTTTGTTTCTCCTTAAATTAAAAAAAAAAAAATTTACTGGACATTAGTGTTTGCTGACAATTCCAAACCCCATGAGGTTTCAAGTTTGAGATACTCCTTAGATTTGGTGTCAGCAAAAAAAGCCACATCTGTTAAGTCTTGGCCTACTCTTTTTTTTTTTTTTTTTTTGTACCAGGAATTGAACTCAGGACCTTGTACTTGCCAGGCAGGTGCTTATGCCCACTGAGCTATATCCCCGGCCCTGGCCTAATCTTTTTTAACTGCAGAGAATATATGAAAACTTTTATAATGAAAACAGTACTTTTTTATTTTTCGGCTAAGGAAAGACAGATCTTAGACATTATACAGAAGGCATTTCTTTGCTCCTTGCCAAACCAGTTTACTAATCAACAACAGAAAATGTCATGAGCTATTGGTTAAACAGATAATCCCTCAAAGTGATTTTGCACTGTGTCATTTCCCTGAAGTTTTCTTAATAAAAAATTTAAAGTTAATGTGACTCAGACTTTTTAGTGCACACAGGTCCACTGAGGGTCTTGTTTATAATGCAAATGCTGATTCAGTAAGTCTGAACAGGACCTAAAGTTCTGTAAGCTTCCTACTTTGGGTGCCTTTCAGATGCTAGACTTGTGGCTATGGATGGAGGACAGGTGATGCCCTTCTTGACTTCTGTTCCTGTCCTCACTAGTTTGAGTGTCTCTCTTCCATCTGTCCAGGTTTGGTCACTGGCTGCAGTAGCTACAGACCTTTGCCTTGGTCCGAAGTCTGACCCAGATTTGGAAACCCCTTGGGCGCGGCATCCTTTTGGACGACAGCTACTGGAGTCCCTGTACGTTTTGAGAACTAAAAGTGAGGAAAACGAGTGATGCCAGTTGTAGGTCTGTAAATACGTTAGATGTTATTGCCTAAGAAAAAGGAACAGAAGCCTGAGGAATGAGTGGAAGAAGCAAAATCTTTCCTTTTGGCTCTGAAATAACCTCTGTGCAGAATGAACTTCTTAAAGCAGGAAGAATTTTAGCCATATTTGTCTCTTACAGCAAGGATTTGCAACCACTCAGGCTCTTGTGTCTCTAGAGACTCATGTGTTGGTCTATAGATCACAGGGTGCTAGAGATCATAAGTTTCTTCTTGGCAGTGGGGTTTGGTCCCTGGGAACAGATTAGAGAGTTGCATGTTGGTGTTTGTGTTCTCCCAACACAAGGATCCTTTCACCCTCTTAAGCAGCTCATGAAAACATTAAGTTTGTGTTCAATTTATGGCACTGAAATATGACAAGTTATAATTATAATTACATTATATTAATATAATTAATATAATATTATATATTATAATATATGCTGGTAAGACACTTGGCTCTCCATGAACATCAAGGCTCAGGGCCTGAGCAGGACCTTCCTGATGCTTAGGTTGGAGTTTGCTTTTTTTGCTCACTGAGACCAGGCCCAGGACATCTGCTCCTGTCCCGTTGCCTCATCCTTAATGCAGGGGTGATAATGTAATTTATACAGTTCACACAAGACTCCACTGTGATAGTGTGTGTGAAAACACTTAAAAATATTGGGTACTGAGTGGTAGGAAGGTACATTGTTTTGTGACAGAGGCAAAGACCTCCTGATCCCTAACTCACAGTCTAACATAGTAGTCCTGAAAGACAAAGGGACAGGAGTGCCTAATAGATACAAATCTTATTTGTCGATCTTATTTAGTAGTTCATAGATGCGCCAGGTGTGATGGCACTTACCTGTAACCCCAGCTATTCCAGAGGCTGAGGCAGAAGGCTCTCAAGTTCAAGGCCAGCTAGGGCAATTAAATGATCCTCTGTCTCAAAATTTAAAAAAAAACAACATTCTAAAAACGGTTGCAAGTATAGTTCAGCAATAGAGTGCTTACTTAACATGCATGAGGCCCTGAATCCAATCCTTAGTACTGGAAAAATGGAAATGAAAAGACTCATTTTCATAATTCCACCTCTGCAGTCAGAGGATGGCCCATGCCTCCCTCCGCAGAGGTCCAGGGTTCTCTGGACAAGCTCCTATGGCTTCAGGTCACATGAATGGCACACGTGGGAGTGGCCTGGAGAGCAGCGCGTCTGTCCCAGGGTCGACTGATAGCATGCGGGCTGCTCACGCAGATGTCTTGCTGGCCTGTGTGGTTCACAGGAAGTTGCATCCAAGTCAGCACCCAGCCAACCAGAGTTTTCAGAATGGATACTTATTCCATTTGTAATTTTCCAATACCCATTATTCAAAAAAAAAAAAAAATTGTAGCCAGACTCACAGTAGTCAGACCCTGGATCCATAGAACCCCAGTTCCAGGAAGGGTTGTCGAGGCACACCCTGCCTCATGGCAGTGACTGCTGTGACCATGACTGTGTCCTTCCTCCGTCCTGCTCTTCATTTGTTCTCTCCTCACATCTGCATCGTCAGGTTGGCACATTATTGCCGGCTGCGGGATGTTCAGACCTTGGCGATGCTCTGCAGCGTGTTTGAAGCCCAGTCTCGGCCTCAGGGGCTGCCGAACCCCTTCGGGTCTTTTCCTAACCGCACTTCCAATCTCATAGTGTCCCACAGTCGATATGTAAGTATGTGCCTTTTGGGTTTGCACCTGATATTTTCCAGAATGTAAACTTTGATGTGCAGCCACATTCTAATGCTAGTCCTGTGTGTCCCCTCCCATCCAGCCCAGCTTTACCTCCTCGGGATCCTGCTCCAGTATGTCAGACCCAGGCTTCAGCACCAGTGGCTGGAACATAGGTTGGTTTGGAGTGATGCTGCCTGCGCTGGGTATCAGTCCTCTAGATGCTGTGTGCAAATCATGTGTGTAATCTGTCTCAGTCACTTTCCCATCGCTGGGATGCAATACCCAATGTTCACAATTTAAAGAAGAGGCTTATTGTGGCTCATAGTTATGTCCATGGTTGGCTGACTCCATGACAGGAAGGGCATGTTAGAAGGAAAGCAGCCAGGAAGTGGCGGCCAGGAAGCAGAGAGAGAAGAGAGGAGCTGGGGAGAGAGATAAACCCTTCCAGGCCACATCCCAGTGCCCACCTCCTAACAGCAAGTCCACTGGCCTTCCAAAAAGCTCAGCCTCTGAGCAATTGAGACTTTGGGGGTAGGGGGAGCATTCCAGGTCTAAACCATTACATAGTCTTTAGCCTGTGCATATTCTCCACATTTTTCTTTGTTTCTCATTTCTTTCTCAAAGTAGTGTGATAGGGTTACAATTGCCAGGAAGGCCTGGCCTTGCAAGTTGAATGGACCATTTTCTGAAAGGTCTGTACTTTGCTGGTTTGCTTTGCATTTTATAACTAGGAAGAATTGATGCTGGGGCTCACTACACTTCACCCCAAAAACCTAGCCTTGATTCTTTCTTCTTCATGTGCCCCTTTCCTTGATTGTCTGCTGTTCCCTATTATCCATCTCATTCCATGACTGTTTTCAGTTTTAGAGAAATAAAGAGTTCAGAGAAATAAAGCTGGGTCCAATCTCAGCTGGCCATAAGGTATGTTCCTTGAATAGGTATCTTTGTGTTTCCTGGATTTTTGAAATTTTATTTTTAACAATGATCTTTATTTTCTTGATTATAAAAGTTACATATAAGCCAGGCACTGTTACTTCCCCCTATTCCTAGCTGCTCAGTAGGGTAGGGCAGGAGGATCACTTGAGCTTATGAATTCAAGGCTACTCTGGGCAATATAGTAAGACCTTGTCTCCTAAAAAACAAATAAATAAAAACAGTATGTGCCCAGTGGAGAAAACAAAAAAAGTGTTAGAGAAGAAAATAGTAGTTATTGATCTGTCACTTAGGAGTAGCATCATTGACATTCTTATGCTGGTGAGCTTTCTGTTGCTATGACAGATAAATACCATAAAGGAGGCGAGGTTTATTTAGGCTCATGGTTTTAGAGGTTTCAGTTCATGGCCAGCTGGCTCCATTGCTCTTAGCACCATGGTGAAGGCAGAAACAAACCTTGGTGGGGGAAACTTTGGTGCTTCAGACAGCTAGGAAGCAGAGAGACGAGAGAGATCCAGAGATGAAGGAGCCATGGACCAGATTTGGTCCCCAGGTCCCACCCCATGAACCACTGACTTCATCTAAACCCCACCTCTTTCCATCACTTCCCAATAAAGCCACAAGTGATAATGTCACTGGTGCGTTAACCCACTGATGAAGTGAGAAACCTTGTGAGCTAATCATTTCCTGGATGCCTGTCAACAACCAAACCTTTAACTCAGGCTTTCTGGAGAGATCCCAACCATAACAATTCTAGAACATTTTCTTCCAGCCTGATGTGAGAGTGTGCATGTATGTCCACACATGTGTATGGGTGTTTATTCTGTATATGCTATTTCATATTCTCCTTTTAATTTTACCAAAGACATTTTCTCATGTCATTTAACAAGTCTATAAATAATTACTGCATAACATTACATTCTATATCATTGTATCATAATTTGCTTCATTATTATGTGTGCTTAGTGCCAAGTTCCCTTAGTAATAACACCTGGACAGAGAGTTCTGTTTAGTTATATTTCTCAGTCTTTAGTCTGGTCTGTTTTTCTTCTAGAGAAGCAGTTGCACACACCCTGTAGTACGAGGTTTTCATGCCTTCTCTGATGCCTCTGTTCCCATTCCCTTTGCTTTCTGCAGCTGGGAGAGAGGCTGAGCACATGTCCTCCCCATGGGGAGAGTCTTCTCCAGAAGAGCTCCGCTTCGGGAGCCTCACCTACAGTGACCCTCGGGAGAGGGAGCGCGACCAGCATGACAAAAATAAAAGGTAGGGGCTGGGGATTTAACTCAGCAGCATAAGCACCTGCCTGGCAAGCATGAGGTTGTGAGTTCAATCCCTGGTATCAAAATAAATAAATAAAATAAAAAGTAATCACCTTCTTGGGGGTTAGCTGCAGTTCCAGAACTGGATTCTCCAAAAGCAGGCCTCTTGCTTTAATAAAGATAATATTGAGTGCCATGTGGTAACAAGCTTTTTGCTTTTCCCCCCTCCCTCTCTCCTGTCACTTCTTCTCCTCCACTTTCTATCCTCTTTCTTTTTTCTCTGTCCCCTCTGCCCACCCCACAGATGGAATCCAGTGCCTTTGCACTGAGCTGCATCCTTACCCCTTTTGAAATTTTTTAGTTTTGAGACAGGGTCTCACCAATTTGCCAGGCTGGCTTTGAACTCACAGTCTTTCTGCCACAACACCACTCTAGAGTGCTGGAATTGCAGGCCTGCACCACCACCACACCCAGCTTTGAGCTTGTTTCTTCTTTAATGAACTAATAAGAAATGTTTTCAATTTCATTCAGGCTTCTGGACCCTGCCAATACCCAGCAATTTGATGACTTTAAGAAATGCTATGGAGAAATCCTCTACCGTTGGGGTCTGAGAGAGAAACGAGCAGAAGTGCTGAAGTTTGTGTCCTGTCCTCCTGATCCTCACAAAGGCATCGGTGAATATGAATTTCTTCCTTTTCCTGTCCCAGCTGAAAGGTTCTGTCATATCATATGTCATAGCCTCAGACTTGAAATGCAGTTTCAGCTTTTCATGATAAGCAAAAATTTCTGGAGCATCTTGAATCTGTTTCAAGCTTCTGAAAACCCTTGCATTTCATAACAAGATTAACTTTTTGTTGGAACAGAAGTAGTTTGAGACCCAGAACCGGCTGGAAGGAGAGCTGTTTGTTCACTTACTTGGCTAATGCATTTCAAGCCCCACTCAATGCTCATGCATTCCTTCCTCTTGCGGAGCTGACAGCCAAGTGAGAAAAGATTAAGTAATTATAAATCATGAGAAATATTAAAGAAGAGACAAAACTGATGTTGGGGCAGGAAGAGAAGGGGAGGAGAGAGTTCCAGGAGATGGCTGGAGTGTATTGGGAAGGCCATGCTGAAGGGCTGAGGTCCGAGGCATGAGAAGGAGCCGCCAGCTAGAATGGCAGGAGGAGCAGCACTGTGTGTAAAGGCAGCAGCCTGCAGAGAAGGGACTTGTCACTTTGAAGGGCTGAAGGAAGGTCAGTGGCTGGAGCACAGCAAGAAAGAAGAGTGGAATAAAATTAGAGCGGGTAGCCGCGTTCAGTGGCACACACCTGCAATCCCAGCATTCAGGAGGCTGAGGCAGGAGGCATGAGTTTGAGGCCAGAATGGGCTACATAGCAAGATCTTATCTCATAAAAAACAAGAGAGAGAGAGATGGGGTATAGAAGTACAGTTGGACAGAAGGAATAACGTCTAATGTTCTGTAGCATAGTAGGGTAGCTATGATAGGAAGTAATTAACTGAATATTTTAGAATAGCTCATAGGATTTTGAATGTTCTCAACACAAAGAAATGATGAATGTCTGAGGTGATGTGCTAGTTACTCTGAGCTGATCATTATACATCATATTATGATGTGAAGTGCCACATTGTACCCCATAAACTATGTCAATTAAAAAAAATTAGTAAAATATTTTAATAGTAGCATAAACAAGAAAACCCTGGATTGTAGGATATTAGGGCCATAGCAGGCAAGGATTTGTAGGTTGTGGGAAAGAACTGAGGTTGTATCCTGACAGAGGGTATTGAGAAGCAACATGCTAAAAACATAAAGAGCGACATGCTATACCCTGTCTCTCTCTCTCTGGTTTCCCCTCTGGGAGGATTACCTTGGCTGTTAGGAAGGAAGGACTGCAGGAAGGCAGAGTAGAGGTAGCCTGCTCTGAGGGTGTTATTGGAGGTGGAAAGAGATAAGTAGATTAAAAATACATTTGAGAGGTCGACTCAGTATGACTTGCTAATAAACTGGGATTGAGGAATGAAGACAAAGCTTAGCTAATTGCTAGATCTCCTACTGGAGTAACTGGGCAGATGGGTGCTGTCTTCTAAGAGAGAAAAGACTGCTTAGTTCGGGATCTACAGAGGTGGAGGAGGCAGGGACTGCAGAAGTCCTGTGGGCTGTGGGATTCGAGTGGTGCTCAGGAAAGATTGGGGTGGGAGCCCGGAGTGGAGCTGGGCCGGTGGCTAGGTTTACCTGGGAGTCAGAGGTGAGAACACAGCTTGGAGTGAGCCCAGGTGACAGCCTGGCCACCCACCTGCCTGTGTCTTAATCGGAGTGAGTACTTGGAACCGGGGCCAAGGGGAAGAGCTAGAGACAGCCACTAAATGAGACACCAGTGAGTTTGAGGAAAAGCTACACTGTGGTGTGAGTTTTCCTAAGCAAAAAGGTTTTTTGAAAGGGAGAAATGGAAGACTGCCAGAGAGAGTGGGCTGAACACTGAGTTCCTCTCTCCTCAGACTCACCCAAGTGTCTGTACAGAGCTTTTCTGAAAAGGCATCACTGTGCAAGAAGTAATGTCACCAGTGAGATGAGGGCTCTGGGAAGCAGATAGGTGGCTGGTTTTACAGGGCCTGCTAAGCCAGGCCTGACCAGGCAGTCAGGAAGCAGAAAGGCCTGCTGCAGAATCCCTGCGTGGCTTAGGAATCAGTGGTCCCCGGTACCTCTGGGAGGGGCTTAAAGGTGGGATTAAAATTCAGGGTCTTCTTTGAAGGCTTTTAGGGTCCCCAGGTTTCCCCTCCTAATTTGCAGAGCAGGGTATCGCCCCTTCTGTACCCCAGCAGAAAGCTGGGTACAGGAATGTGCAGGAACAATGTGCTGGGTACAAAATGTGCAGGAAAGTTTATTCTCCAGAGAAGGTGAACACTTTCCCACATTGAATGTGCCACCAAGTACCCACAGTGATGAAAGGAGAAAGACCAGGGAGACAGAGGCAACCTCAGAAGTTTTCAGAGACAAAACAGGTAACATATGAAGGATGAGGACAGTGGATAGCATCCTACCATTGAGGCAGAGTTCTGGAAACTAGAAGAGAGTGCACCACTATCTCCAAAATTATTTAGAAAATGATTCTTGCCAGATTCTGAACCCTGATTATCAAGCACATGTGAAAGTGGCCCTTCAGCCTAAGTAAAAAGTAGATTCAGCACAAGAAGTGAAGGGGTCAGATGCTGATGGAAGGGCTACTGGGACAGCTCTAGATAGACAACCCTGTCCCCACTGGGGCCGCAGGGACCTTGGTTCCAGGGACAGCACATTGAAAATAATGTACTTAGTCTGTTGCTGTGTTCAGTGTATTTATAGAAGAATCAGATATTTGAGGGAGAGTTTGGGAATGAATTATTGATAAGTACATAGCAAACCAAGCACATGAAAAAAATGAGACCGTTACTAATTCTGGGAAAAGCAAAATGTGCAGGAAAGGAAAAGTGTCTTAGTACATAGGTGAATGATGTTTACCTGGGTGAATAGTGTACAAATAGAACATAACCCAGCCAAAACAGAACTGGGGGGAAGACAAGGGGCAGGTGGGGGGTGTGCTGGGGAGACGAGTGGGGGTGGCAAAACAGTGGCTACTGTGGAAAATCATAAATAGTAGATAATGCTTACAAATTCTATTTAGGAAATAACTTCATAAATATGCTGGTTCAAGATAAGAAGATAAAAACAAAAGAAACATTTCAATGAACTGAAAAGATTTCTTCTAGGGAGTAATGAGGTGTGAGATATCAGGGAATGCTGGGTTTTGTAAGATGCATAGAATTATTTGACCTTTTGATGGGGAGTTGAGACAGGGTCTTGCTGTGTAGTTCAGGGTGGCTTTGAACTCACTGTGTAGCCCAGGCTGGCCTCAGATTTGTGGTGATCCTGCGTCAGTCTCTCAAGTGCTGGGATTACAGATGTCCACCATTTGACTCTTGACTCAAGTTGTGTTTATACATAGTTAAGTGTGAAAAACCAAATGAAACAGTACTTAGATTTAGACATTAAATAACAAAGATTAATTTAACATGGTGTATTTTAGTACATGTACTTGAAGAAATTCAAAGATACAAAATGGCGTTTGGACAACATATGTTTTCAGAGCTACAGGAAAGTATATCAGAAAGAGATTAATGATAGTCTGGAACAATTTGTCTTTAAAAATTAGTTTTTAGGAAAACATAAATCACAGAGACAGAGAACTGAGATATCAGTCGATCAGTCAGTTTAACCCTTTCTGACACCTAATGTTTAATTCTGTGGGATGTACTGAGACATAGGTGTGGTTTGGGGTAGGGGCAAGAAGTCTGTAATTCAATCAGAGTTTGAAGCATAAATTCATGAACAGCTAAATGATAGGGATTAACAGCATGAAACTGGATGTTGAGGCAGGAGCTCGCTCTCTCTCTCTCTCTCTCTGTCTCTCTCTCTCTCTTTTTGCTCAGTATGGGGTATTAAACTCAGGACCTTGAGTTTGCCAGGCAGGCTCTGCACCACTCAGCTGTATCCCTGCCCCAACCCTGTCTCATTTCAAAACAAATGAACAAATAAAAGCAAGAATGAACAGTATGTCCTATAGCAATAAAAACAATATTGTAGAGCCAGGTGTGGTGGCTCACGCCTGTAATCCCAGCACTTAGGAGGCTGAGGCAGGAGGATCAGTTTGAGTTCAAGACCAGCCTGGGCTTACAAAGTAAGCTCAAGGCCAGCCTGAACTGCATAGCAAGACCCTGTCTCAAAAAGGAAAAAACAAACAAATAAAAAATATTGTAAACCGGGTGTGGTGGCGCATGCCTGTAATCCCAGTGCTTGGGAGGCTGACACAGGAGGATCCCCATGAGTTCAAGGCCAACCTGGAGCTCACTGCCAACATGAAATACAGGGCAAGACCCTCTCTCTCTCTCTCTCTCTCTCTCTCTCTCTCTCTCTCTTGCTCTCGCTCTCGCTCTGGCTCTCACTCTCACACACACAATATCACAAGGTTTCAAAAAGGAAGCAGGAAGATTGTAAGAGACTTTCAGACAAAAACACTAAGAAAGCTACTTTTTGTCAGTAAAGCTTTACAGTGTAGCCCATCCAGACTGTAGAGGAATTGGCTGTCCAGATCTGGGACACAGCAGGGTATTTTATTTTGTTTTTTAATTTGTCTTTTATGCAGTGCTGGGAATGGAACCCTGAGCCTCCTGTGTGCTATGAAAGCTCACTACCGCTTAGCTGCATCCCCAGCCCTTCTGAAGAATTCTGAGACAGGGTCTTGCTGAGTTGCCAAGGCTGAGTCCTGACTTATAGGCTGCACCACCACCAGGCTGGCTGTCAGGTTTGGGAAAAACTGTCCAGGGCTCCCGGGGCCATAGGTGGTCTTTTTAGGGATGAACTGCAGTGGTGTCTTCTCCTGCTTATCTTTCCTGCAAGGATTATTCAGGATCTGCAGGCTTCTCCATAGAAAATTTGAAGGTTAAAGTTGTTCTCACACATAGGAGGTTACATTCATTTAGGAAGAGCTCAAGCCTTCATTTATTTGGAGCGCATAATGCTTAGATTTTTTAAAAAATCTAAGTCAAGTTTTGTTTTCTTGGTTTTCCGCCCGCACGTGTGTGATGTGCTTGGTTATAGCCGTGGCAAAGGAGGGGAGTGCTTTGCTTTTTCAGCCTCCCCATGGGGATAGTTCCTTTCCCAGCAATGCAGATCTGCCCATTTCAATTTTGTTCAGCTCTTTTCTGGTTCAGTTTTTAAATTTAATGTTTATTTATTTGGCTGGTTTTATTTACATTTGTGCCCTTTTGGTGCATGGTTAACTGACTGGCTTCGCCTGCCTTTAGAGTTAGCTTCTGTCTGGAGACTTTGTTAAACCTCAGAATCATAATTTGATTGTTCTGTGTGTTTCAAATTCTCCCTTACCCTTCCTTTTCCCCTTCCTTCCTCTCCTGGGGGTTTAACCCAGGGCTTTCACACTGAGCTATATCCATAGCCCATTTTTAATTTTGAGACAATCTCACTAAATCACTAATTTGCCCATGCTGGGCTTGAATTTGTGATCCTCCTACCTCAGCCTTCCAGAGTGCTAGGATTATAGGTATATGTACCACCATATCCAGCTCAGAAGTATTTTATGACTCTCCATTATTTGTCTGTTAGAGGCCAAACATAACCTATTTCTCCTTTGCGAGGTTTCAGTTTAAAAACCAATACTGTGCCTCTTACCTGCAGCTCCCAAGTTTGTCACTTTTCTTGGCCTATCAGTCAGGAAAGCTCTGCTCATGTAAGTTTGGGAACCCCTAAGCCCAAGAATAGTTTTCTGGGAGGATCTGAAGACTTTATGTCTGTACATAAACCCTCTTCCTCTGCCTAATAATGGTTCATTCAGCCAAATTAAATGACACTGAGATTTAAATATGACCTTTTGAGTATGACCTTGGCCAAAAACTTAACTTATATCCATTTGTATCCTGACAAGGAGGTAGATTCTTATTGAATCTCTGTAATTTTTCATGAACAGGCAGTTTGTTTGACACTTAGCCATTGTTTTGAGCAGTAGTATAGATAAGGTCAGTCAGTATAGACTGTCTCTATGAAATTGCTGTTCCTAAGTCTTCCTGATGAAGTAGTGTTATAATCTACATTAGGATCTTTTTTTGGATGTCTTCCTTTTGACTTCTGGAAGACTAACTAGGAACAGGATATGTTCACTTCAATTTACATAAGTATAGTCTATCAGTAAGAAGGGTGAAGATGTGACATGTATATGTACCAATACCCCACCCCACAATGAATATATTTATTTTCACAAAAATGAATATGCTTATTATTACATTAAAAATGTATAACCTGTTAAGATGAGGGTTAGAGGTAGAGCAAGAAAAGCAACATGTCTATTAGAAGATAGGCTGTTGGCCATAGTTAAATTTTTTGGTGAGTTTTATTCAGTCCTTAGTATTCTGTTATAAAAACTGTCCCTGTTGGAAGGACAGGGGGAGGAACCAAGCTTGGGCGATTTGCAGAGGTGGCAGCATGCAGAGGAAGGAGTCCCTGCCCCCATTCGGGGACTTCTGTTTCCTCAGGGAAGTGAGAGACAGCTGGAGAGGAGTGCTGAGGCGTGCGGAGAAGCTCACAGAGGCACAGCCCTGTGGGAACAGGCGAGACACAGCGCTGGTCGTGTGAAGCGAGACGCACTTCTTGATGGCAGGCCCTCCTCAAGGGCTACTCAGCTCCCCGGAACAGATGTGGAGAGGGCAAGGGAGACAGACTTGCACATCTGCCAGCTGGTGCATTGCAGGAGGAGGAGCAAGGAATGGAGGACATTTGCAAAGAAGTGATTTTAAAGTCAGTCTTGTAAGCTAAGTGTAGTATCACATGCCTGTCATCCCAGCACCCCGAAAGCTGAGGCAGGAGGATCGCGAAGCTCAGCTGAGGCAACTAAGCAGAACCATTCCTCAAAATAAAAAAGAGCTGAGATGTAGCTCAGTGGGAAGGCCCTGGGTTTGATCCCCAGTACCACAAAATAAATACAGCTGGCCATGTAATTTCAGGATGATCTCAAGCCAAGTGCAGCCAGAAAGGGACAAGTACAGTGCTGGGCCCTAGTGGGGTGCATTTGAAGAAGCCAAGACTCATGCTGAGGGCTGAAGCAGATTGGGTTGTGCAGAAGGGGGCTGAACCTCACAATCTCTTCCAAAGGGCAGGACCCATGCCTGGCAGAGAGATGAAACAGCATGGATGTGGCCATCTCACCTCCCACCAGTTGGGAGGCAGGCAGTGAGGTGGACTGGCTGAAGCCAGGTACAGTGGTACACATCTGTGCTCTCATCACTCAGGAGGCTGAGGCAGGAGGATCACAGTGAATTGGTGGCCAACCTGAGCAATGTAGAGAGACCCTGTCTCAATAAAAAGGAAAGCAGGCTGTCAAGTTGGTAAAACCAGTGTACTTTTACCTGAAATGTTTCCAAGCCCTTCCATTCTTTCAGCGAATCACATGCCAGCCTCCTGCTAGCTGTGGGGCCAAAGGAGGCAATGGATTTCCCACAGGCCAGCCACCTGTCTGTCCTCACCCTGCCACTGCAGTGACAGTGGCCTCACATTAGGAGACCTACCTGCATTGCAGAAGTAGTTCTGCTATTTTTGTGGGGGGGTTTTTTGGTGTTTGTTTTTGTTGTCGGGGATCCAACTTGCGCTCACCACGCAGGTGCTTATACCACTGAGCTAAATCCCCGGCCCTTCTGCTGTTTTTTTAAAAAGTTGCCGGACATGGTTGTACACAGCTATAAAATCTCAGCACAAGGAGGCTAAGGCAGAAAGGAGTTCAAGGCCAGCCTGACCTACCTAGGGATACCCTTCCTCAAAAGACCAGAGAGAAGAAAAGGAGAACCACTGGCCTGACAGAATCACTAGGGCAGTTGTCTTTCCTCCTGAGAGTGCCCAGTGTTCTTGATCTGAGCCAGTCTCACGGTGCTTCTCATTTTGCCTGTCTCCATCCGTCTGCAGAGTTTGGCGTGTACTGCAGCCACTGCCGGAGTGAGGTCCGCGGCACGCAGTGTGCCATCTGCAAAGGCTTCACGTTCCAGTGCGCCATCTGCCACGTGGCTGTGCGTGGGTCATCCAACTTCTGCCTGACCTGTGGGCACGGTGGCCACACCAGCCACATGATGGAATGGTTCCGGACCCAGGAGGTGTGTCCCACGGGGTGTGGGTGCCACTGCCTGCTGGAAAGCACCTTCTGAGCTCACAGACCTTGAGCCTGGTGGAAATCCCAGAGGACTCTGCAAATGCCAGCGAAAACCATATGCTGAGGGAGTCTCCAGATGCGGCTCATCCCTACAGCATGGGAGCAGGTTCCTGTTGGAGACCGCCGCCGCTGCAGCTGCTCCCCAGGAGCCTTTGCAGTCTCTTATCTTTGGCTGCCCTGGCATGGTTGTCACTGGCTGAAGGGGAGGCCAGGTTCACAGAGCCGGACTCTGTCTGCACCCGCTGAGCTATCACAGTACAAATTTTCATGGCAGAAAGCGCCTGCCTGCAGAGCCAGTGTCAACCACCCCAAGGTGTGAGGCCTGGGCCACCAGCAGGCTCTGCTAATGCCAGTGTAGAGACCAAGGCAGCTACAAAAGAGTCTCCTGAGTCACAGGAGACAAGTGAGCCCATGACACTTGGGGCTTCAGAAGACATTGGCATTAGCCTTTAATAAGCTGATGGGCAGTGGCCTTCTGAAATAGGATACTGAAAATATAAAAAGTGATGTACTTAAGGATTCCTAAGATGTATTTTTTTTTTATCTCACCTCGAGCTGCTGTCCCTTGACTAATAAAATCCTAGTGATTTTTATATTATTAGTGATTTTTATATTACTTTTTAAAAAAATATATCTAGGTGAATCATTTTTTACCCTACTTATGATTGAAGTTAGCTATTTTGGATAGGACTAAAATCGGTACTCTGCTTTTTAAAGGAAATGCTGATTGACTTTGGTCACCTGAAAGGAGAAAGTAGACTTCGACATTTAAGGTTTTTCCCAGTTCCAAGAGTCCTATAATTATTTGTTGTAACACAAGGAAGGTGAGATTGCACTGCAGCATTGGCACAAAAGTCCCTTCTGCCTCTGTATAAACTGGTGGAGGTCCGGGAGCACCTTATTCTTATTTTGGGCTCCTTTGCAAATATCACCCAGGCTTATCTGTGGTCCAAGGTCTCATGTCTGCACCATTTCTTTAGAATAATTTTCAACTCTCCACCTTTTTATGTGCAGAAAAGACAAATCCTCTTTGTTTTTGTTGAAATCCCTATTAGAACTTTACAGTTCCAAATTGGCTAACTTAAGGAATATAAATAACTACATGTCCCATAATAGTAGTGTTGTATGTCACTGTGTGTCAAACTCCAAGTCAGGACTCATTAATGGACTGTGAAATGAATGCTGTGAATAAAAACCAGCACTTAATGAAGTAAGGTAGGAGAGAAACGATCAGGATGCCTTAGCATAGTTAAGGTAAATAATGTTTTGCATAACTTTTTACAAGTGTGTGTGTATACACAGTTGCACAAGTGTGTCCTGGTCATTATGTTAAACTCTTACTGAAGGTTGGAGTCATAAACTTTGTCAAACTGCTGGTTTAGATGATGCTTATACTCATTCCCTGTGCGGACACCATTGCACAGTTAAGGGCTTAGATCCTGCGGTGAGACCAAAGACTCATCACTGCGCTCTGACCCGGGTGTAGGTGCTGGGGTGAGGAGAGAGGCCCCTGACTTCCCAATTTGTTTGAGCGCTCTCTTCCTTTGTTTGGCTGTGGCTCTGTGACAGCAACCCTAAATAGGATGACTGATTGACACAGAGATCAAGGATCCGTTGTGTCATTTGTGAGTTCATATTGCAGAGAACAATCTTTTCCTGTTCCCTGCTGCTCAGACTAATGTAAAAATCTGTCCCTGTGGGTCCCCATCGAAAATGAAATGTTTTTCTTAGTTTATCGTTATCTTTCAAAACAGAAACATGTCCCTGGAGGATATGAGGCAATTTTAAGTTTAAAACATCCCATAATATCTTCTTTCAATATGTGAATATCTTTTGAATTTCTAAATTGCCAGAACAAAAGTCTAATTTAAAAAAAAATCACATTTGGAAACATGGTTTAGATGGTAACCGTGGTCCTTTGCGCTCAGCCTCAGAATGGATTATTACAAGCACCTAGGTCCTTTTTGTTTGTTAGTAAAAACGTTATAAACTGTGTTTCAAAGTGTCTTTGAGCTCATCAAGGAAAACTGGGCCAGCAGCAACAGAAACAATGGGTTGCTTAGTCAGCATGCTGGAAAGAACAGGCCAAATCTTCTAGGTGAGCACCGGCTTGAGTGTGTGTTCTTGTCTCTAGACCGCTCAAAACCCAGATGGTATGATGCTTTTCTCACTGACACCATATAGAATCTGCAATGTATAAAAATGTTTCTGACTTTCATTTAATATAAAAATGCATTCGGGCTGAATTTGGCACATCGACATGCTGGGCACTGTGCCCCTTATTTGTGGTTCCTCCATGGGCTGGCAACATTGAGGAGCAAGCCAGTGGCTTTCGGTGGCTTAAGGCAGTAGGAGCTAAGGAAGGGACAGGAGTTAGTCATTGTGTCCGAAGAAGATGAAGATCCTGTGAGGCGGAAGGGTGAGGGGAGCTGTGCAACAGAATGACTTCCGGGAACGTTGATTTTGTGCATTGTAGAAAAGCAGCTCAGAAACAGGGTTATAAATTGTACTGCTACTTTATGGGTTCCTTTTTCACACAGTCCTCAGCCCGGAGGCAGCAGTCGATGTTATTCACACACCAAACAACCAGATGCCAGGTGATAAAACACACTTTGGTTTTCTCATTCATCTTAGAAGCCAACGTTGTTATCAGAGTCAGAAATAAATTTGCCCCATCAGTGTTCTATCATATTGGTGATTTTGAGTCACCATAGTATCACCAATCTGGTATTTTTTCCTTCAACTTCAGAGGACCTGGTTTTATTCGTCATGCTGTTTAGCAACAAGTGAGCAGTGGGCAAAGGTGAGCCATAAATATGTGGGCTCTGCCCTGCTGGAGGTAGACTCCCACAGGAAGCTGATAGGGGAGGTATTATGTCATAATGTATTAAGTACATATTAAGTTTATGTTAAGTATTTATGTAAGTGCTTTCGCCAGCATGTGTTGCTGGCCTCCTGGAAAGGAAAGAGTAATTGATGAGGGCTGAGATGATCCAGAGAAAAAAGACTTGGCTAAGCAAGTTTGAAATGTTTTTCTTTTTTAATTGTTGAATTTTTTATTTTAATTTTTATTAGTATATGTTTGCAATGCATAATGATTACACTCTTCTTGGGGAGATGGTACATGTACACATGTTGAACAATAGGGTTTTAGGCATTTACAGCCTGTATGCCTGTAGTCTCAGCACTTGGCAGGCTGAGGCAGGAAGATTGTTGCAATTTTGAGGCCAGCCTGGCCACTTAGTTCCAGGCCAGCCTGAACTACAAAGTAAGATTGTCTCAAAAAAAAAAGGAAAGGTGTTTTCAATTTAGGAGAGTAGGGAGGCACAGGAAGGGATATGCCAGGGGTGTACAGGAAGACATGGCACTGAGGGGAAAGTGAATAGTTTCCTGATGGTGGCACAGATCTGGAGCTGATAAATGAGGCTGGCATAGAGGCAGGAGCCAGAGTCTGGTGAACGTGGATACTGCCCCAAGGAACCTAGTTTTATCTGTGAGCCTGGGGTCTCAGTCTTTCCTGGACTCCAAAGCCACGTTGAGTTTCCTCAGCATTGTGGTTTACATCTGGGCGTCTCCCCAAAGCCTCATGCATTCATAGGTGGGGCTTTGGGGAGGTGATTGGGTCATGGATGTGTGATACTCACAAGTGGATTAGTCTGCTGATGAGTTTATAGCCAAATGTGATTTAGAGGCAAAGCCTGGTTGGAGAAGGTAGGTCACTGGGGAGCATGGCCTGGCAGAGTCTAGCTCCCTCTCTCCTCCCTAGATCTCTGTATCCTCCCTGCCCTGAGATAATTCTCTGCCACTGTCCTGTCTGTGAGCCAGTGGACAGTGGACTTGAAGCCTCTACAAACTGTGAGCTAAAATAAACCTCTCTTTTAATTTGTTGAATATTTTGTTCCAGAGATAAGGAAAGTAACCAAAACATCCTCCTTCCCGTCCACTCACCTAGCCCCAAGGCCTGTGAGTCTCCCAGCCCCACCCACCTGCCTGGGCTGGTGTTAGGATGTGCAGGAGGTGCTGCCTGCATAAGCCCAGTTGACCTGTGCTCTAGTACAGCACATTTCTAGGTCTAGAATGCATGGGGATTTCCCTCCTGTGCTGTGCAGCTCTCCCCAACTTACCCACTGGAGATGGCATCGGATCCCACAGGTTAAGAGCTTGATCCAGCAAGACTGTCCCACTTGTGATGTCAGTCTCAAGTCCCACATTGGGACTTGCACTTCTGAGAAACTGGAAGTCAGAGGTTTCCACGATGACTTCCTCGGATTCAATTAGGAGCCCGATGGGACCCGAGACCTTTACATTGTCCTGTTTATAAAGGATATTGTAAAGGCTACAGATAACCAGGGGGATGAAGAGTGCATATGGCAGGGTAGATAGGAGGAGCCCCTCATGCACCACCTTCTAGGCCTTCTACGTGTTCCCCAACCTAGAAGCTCTCTGATCCCACCCTTTTGGGTATTTACAGAGGCCTTGTTAGGTGGGCTTAGTTGCTTACATCAGTAGACTTAGTCCCCTCTCTTCTCCCTGGAGGTCAGGGAAGGAGTTGGAAGCTGAGACCCTCTAATCACACCCTGGCAACAGCCCTATTCCCTGGATTCCCCTGGAGCCCACCAAGAATCCCCTCATTAGAATAAAGAATGCTACAACCCAGGACAAATCAAGGGGTTTGGGGCTCTGTCTGATGTGCCTGTCAGGAAGTTGCAAAGGCCTTGGGAGCTTTGTGTCAGGAACTCCAGCCAGAGCCTAACTGTTGGAATGAAAGTTTTCCACGCTGCAGTCCCACCACACAGGAAATTATGAGGGTTTTAGGAGAAATGTGTCAGGAATGGGGGCAGAGACTGGATATGTTTTTTACTGTATCACATAATCACACCCAGGGAGGAAAGCAATGTCTCACACTCAGGTCTGTTCGGCCCACACACATTTAAGAAAAGAGTTTTATGTTTTTCTTTCTCTCTAATTATAGAAACAAAGTTTTGTTACTGTTTTGTCTTCTTCAACCAGTTTCCACACAGTGTTTTGTCCCATTTGACACACTACTTACACTTAGCCAAGGCTAGCCTGTTAGCTTGCTGGGTAGCCCAGGCTGACCTCAAGTTGGCGATCCTCCTGCCTTAACCTCCCGGTGCTGCCATTGCGGAAGCGCATTGCCACACCCTCCCATATGATTTTCGTAAGTGGTATTTCCTTTATTTCCACAAATCACAAAAGTACAGGTATGAAACATTGGGACAATCACCATCTCCTTTTGGAAGTCTGATCAGCCCAAACGCTGCTTCCCAGGGTGAAAGGAGCTGTCATTAAAAATGTGTGTGTGTGTGTGTGTGTGTGTATGTGTGTGTGTGTGTGTGTGTGTAGCTGGGCAGGGTAGCACACACCTGCTCTGGGAGGCTGAAGCAGGAGAATCATCATGAGATTGAGCCCAGTCTGGGCTACATAGTGAGTTCAAGGCCAGCCTGAACTGCATAGATAGATAGTGAGACCCTATCTCAGAAAAAAGAAGGAAAGAGAAAAAGCACAGGGAACTTATATTTCAGACCACGTTTCCCTGTACCATTGTCTTCATAGTCACAGAATTGATTCTCTTAATCTTTTCTTTAGAGCATTGTAGATCTCATACTGTTACAAGAAATAATAGAATGATCTGGAATGTATGTGTGCACGCACACGCATGCACGTACACGTGTATCAGGTTCTGTCCGTCTCCTCCCCCTACCACAGCTTTCAGTGTGAATGAGTAGCTCCAGCCTGGGTAAACATGGCGACATCTCTACATGAAGGACCCATGAACCAGCTGGGTCTGCTCATCCTGGCTGTGGAACCATCAGTTAATATCAAGCAGGAATGCACACTGTACCAATAAGACCACTGACACTGAAGCCTTGCTTCATATGGAATCTCCTACTGCTTGGAGGGTCCAGAACGCCCTGTATTTATCCATGCTGCTATGAGGACAGATTCATAGAACAGTGTCAACTGAAGAATCTGAACCAATGGATACCTCACCTATTCCTGCATCACCAGTGACCATGAACCAGTGAAAGAAAAGTTGTTCATAATCCAAAGTCCTGGCAATCACCGATTTCCAATGGCTCCTGAGCTAGGTATCAAGAAACCTAGAGAAAGAAAAGGAAACACAACCCATGTGTGGGAGTTTGCTTTAGATCTAGTTTAAGATAAAAGTACCTATTTCTGGCATATTTAGTGGACTCAGAAAAGCACATATTCAAGTTTGTGGATTCAAAAACTGTAAGCTTTGGGGAAAGCACAAGAACAAACTGGACTTACAGTATGAGACTATGGGACCAAGTTTGAGATACTGCTACCAAAAGGGAATTCTTGAAAAGACTGAAGGCAGAGGGGGCTCATGGAGGAGAGCTGTTTATGGTGTAGGGCACGAGAAGCAGAGTCAAGGAAAGAGCTGGGAGGGAGAAAAACCCTTCCAGGCCATGCCCTGGGGACCCACCTCTTCCAACCAGACCCCACCTCCTAACAGCAAGTGGGCTCTTAGCCCTTGTGGCCCAGTCACCTTTCAGAAGTTGTAAGCATGTGAGCTTTCAGCACCTTTCAGAAGCCGTGAGCATGTGAGGCTTTGGGGGTGTTTTAAATCTAACTATGACTAGTAGAGCATCACAGCCAGGAAATTGACATCAGTACTGCAACAGCAAGCAGAAATACCAAAACAACCCCCAGTGTTTGGGGACAGATTTATTTAAATCAGTAGGCACTATCCAGATCCTTTCCCAAATACCAGGCCCTGATCTCTGGTGGTCTACGGCATATATTGTTTAAGCAAGCAGGAAGTACAGTGGCAGAATGACTTGTCAATTGGGGATTGGTTTATACAATGTGCATCACAGTGACCAGCTGTTTCTAAGCCACAGGAGCAACTGGAACTGGAACAGGAACTATTACCTAGGCAACTAAGAAACTGAAGTATACTGGCTGGGAGAGTGGGGAGATTTTCTGTTACAGTACTATTCATCTATCCTATTGAGATTTCAGTTTTACATAGGTATATGTGTATCTGTGTGTGTGTCTGTGTACACTTAGATCTCTGCAACTTTATCATGTGTAGATTTGTGCTATCACAATCAGAATACAGAACAAGGCTCCATCATTGCTACTCTTACATACACAGTCCCCTCCCATTCCACCTTCCTAAGATACTGGCAGCCACTAATCTGGTTTCCAGATCTATGTTAGTGTCACTGCAAGAATGTTTCAAAATGGAGTCAGATAATATAACCTTTGAGAACATTGACTAGTGCAATATCATTAATCAGAACAAAGCAAAACAGTGATAAAAATATTTGCCTTCAAAGAGGTGGTAGAAGGAAATTCCCCCCTGCCCACTATTTGCTACATTGCATATGTTCAATCTCCCAAGAGATGTCTAGATCTCTGGCTCTCACTTGCTAAGGGGGGTGGGTGTTGATTCTCAGCCCGCCCGCTGTAGGCTCCTGGGAGCTGCTGAGTGATTCTTCTTTTGCCTCAAGCCAGGGGTGCTTACCGAGAGGGCGGGCAAATTGCCTTGCTGTGTTGTGCCTTGAGTCCCTCCATGGTCGGAGCTCTAGGGCTGCTGGTTCTCCAATTTGTACCTTTTTATTGCCGGGCATGTCCCTCTGTATGTTTGCACCAGTGTGCTTAATAATTCAACTGCTGAAGGACATTAGCATTGTTTCCAGTTTTCAATTTGAAAATTATTTTGTTCATTTTTTCAGAAACAAAAACATTGGCTGGGGCTGTAGTTCAGCAGGAGAGTGTTTGCCTAGCCTGCACAAGGTCCTGGGTTCAGTTCTCATTACTGTAAAAACACATAAAATTTTTTCCCTACAATCTGTGGAACAACACATGAACATACAGTGAATCATCTTTTCCTGCCTTCCAGCAACCAGTGTGAATGGCTTGTGTTTACTTCGCCTCACACCCTTTCCTTTGCCTCATATGTACGAATAGCAAAAGGAAGTTTTTGTTTGTAGAAACTATGTTTCACATTACAATTTGCTTTTCTCTCTTGGAAATACATTTGCCGTCCCTCCGTAGTAGGCATCATGTAAAAGAGAAACTTTCCATTTTCAGCAGCACTTCCCTAAGTAGCAGAGATGGACCCTGGTGTGCTGGCCCTTGGTCTGGATGAGATGGGGTCTGGATGAACACAACTGTAGGCTGTGGAGATTATGCAGGAGAGAAGAACCAGAAGGTGGTAAAAGCAGTGAAGTGGGGCCCTTGGGCTGCAGAAACAACAAAAAGGAGAGCATGTGCCAGCTTCCCACTTAACAGGACTGCGACCTGCAGGAGTGCTTTGCAGTGCCCACCCTGACAGCAGGAGGCAGCCAAATGAGCTGGCTGTAAGCAGCCGGGGAAGTGCCCTCCTCCACTCTGGGCCTGAGGCTCCCTGCTCCCTCTGAAAGACACCTGCTGACCTGACAGCACCTTGAAGGGGACCCTGTGACAAGTACCTCTGGCCCCTGGGAAGTACTGCTCTTGCCCATTGCACCTGAGACTGTGCCACCTGAGCCACCCAGCTGTTGGGAGCCGCCAAGCTAGTGATGGTTCACTCATGTGGCGCTGAAAGCACAAGTTCGGAACATGTGTGCCCTGAGGGCATGGAGCACCTGGGAAATTCCCTGAGGGCAGGGAGCTCTGGAGGTGAACAAGTATTCCAGACCCAGGATGGAGAACACAGAACAAGAGAGGCAAGCAAGTTAAGCAAAGGGGCGGGGTGTGACAGGTGTATAAATAAATGCATTGCGGTGGTTGACTGGTCTCTTCATTCTGCCCAGAGAAGGGCTGCACCTGACCCCAGCTTTCTGTCTTTGTCTTTATTTTCTTCATCCTCTCATCGTTCTTCCCCCCCAGGGAACTTAGAGAGCTCTCTCGGCCACTGATACTCAGCTGGCAAGGGATATCTAGCCCAGGCCGTCTAGCTATCTTTGGCTTTGGGAGTTTATCCAGTCCAGAAACAGCCTTTGGCCCCTCAGGCAGCACCAGCAGGGACCTTGGGATTATGGTGGTGCTAGAAAATTTGAGCAAACCCAAATAATACCACAAAAGCTCTGAAGATTAAAGTGTTGTTGCAACCAAAGCCCACAGATGTAGGCTAGGACCTGAGTGCTAGCCCTAACTAGGGCGACTTGCTTTAATCAATAAATAATTTCAGTAGGACCCAGAGTATCCTAACACATAGCATATCGTCCAGTATATCATAAAAAAAAAACACCAATTACACTAAGAGCCAGGGTGCTCACATTTGAATGAGAAAAGACAACTGATGCTGACTAGAATTATTTGACAGGGATTTTCACATCCATTATAAAAACGATTCAGTAGGCAACAGGGAATTCAAGCAAAAGAAAATAGAAAACTTTAACAAAAAGATTGACATTAATTTCATTTCCCAGTACCAAAAAAAAGAGATTGATCTTATTAAAAAATTAAACTAGAACCAAAAACACAGTAACAGAACTTAAAAGAAAAGTGGAGGGGGCCTTACAAGCCGTCACCACTCCAGGGTGAGAACTATCGGCATCTGCATCACGTTGGAACTTGGGGCACTGGGAGAACAGGCAGCCAGCTCGCCACCCTGGTAAGCGGCTGTGGGCCTGCTGGTGCTCGGGTAAGAATCAGACATCGATCCATTCCCCCCAGCCCACCCCCCCGTTGGCAGGCGGGAGCCAGAGGTCTGAGTATCTCTTGGGAGGATGAATGTATGCAGTGTGGCAAGTAAGGGGATTTACTTGCACATCTTTTTGAAGGCAAATATTTTTATCACTGTTTTGGTCAGTTCTGATTAATGGTACTGCTCTATTCAATATTCTGTTTCTATAAGTTTGATATTTCCTTCCACTTCGCTCTACCTGATTGAAAGAACAGCTAGTGTGAACAGAATGGGATGTATTTGCCTGTTACTGTTGTCCTGGTGACCTGCTGTGAGGTTCTGTGGCAGTTTCACTGCACTGCCTCCGCACGGATTTGTCCTGTCTTGTTCTGCTATATTTTGCTACCTTCAAAAAAAAAAAAGTAGATAAAAAAGTAACAAAATACCTCAAAAAACTTCCAACTCCACCAAAGCTGATCCATGGGGCATGGATGAGGAGAAACTTAAAAACAAAGCAACAGAATAATATAAGGTGATTAAAAAGTAAATAACAACAAAACAGATCAGTAAGGTACTGAGCAACCTGAAACAGGATATAACTAAACAGATAATGGACTTTAAAAGGAGGAAAAGAAAGTGCTCTAAAGGATATAACTGCATTTATGTTTAAGTGTTTAGGATTGATAACCATGTTGCTAAGTTTTTATTGGATCATTGAACAGAACTGTTTGCAGCCTCACTGTTTGAATGTCCACTTTGCTTTAATTTTGTAACTTGAACAACTATGTCTAAGAAGACTATATGTAATTTTAAAAAATAAAAATAAAATAGCAACAAAAAAAGAAAAGTGGAGTTGAGTGGAGATGACAAGTCCCAAGGACCCATGGGACAATGATACTAGATACATTTGTATCATCAGAGTTTCAGTGTCTTGGTTACTTATACTTTTCTCCATGCTGGGATAAAATACCTGACACCCAAAATGAAGGAAGGAAAGGTTTATTTATTTTACAGTTTTGGGACGTTTCAGCTGGCTCCAAGGCAGGGTGGCATGGCACTAGGGCAACACTTCAAGGCAGCAGCCAGAGTAAAAGGAAGACAACACACCTCTTCTCCTGCCTTATGTTGTACACAGGCCACACTCCTCCGCTTCAGGGTGGGTGCAGCACTCAAAATCCCCTTGCCCTCCTATGCACAGGATGAGGATATTTATAGTCAGAACCCTGGCTCCCTGCTGAGTCTCTCAGTTAAACTTCTAAACTTCTCAAGTTGACACAATGTATCAACCATAATACCCAGAAAAGGAGATTGGAAGAAATATTGGCCAGGACCCTCCACCCAAATTAAGTTTAAAAACCTACCAATTCAAAAAGCTGAGATCTATTTAAATTTTCTTTATCCAATTAGGATAAACACAAATCCATGTCAAGATACATCATGAGATTCTCAAAAACTAGAGACAACAGAAAAGTACCAGGCAGAAGCCAGACATTACCTACAAGAAGCACCTTGCAGCTGACTGGGTTTCTCCTCTGCGACCAAGAAGCCTGAAAAAAAGCCACTGACGTTTTTCAAGGGTTGGGGAAAAAATAGCTGTCAACCCAGAATTATGTGTCTGACAAAATTATGCAAGGATGAAGGAGAACTAAGACAGTCTAGGATTAATGAAACAACAACAATTTGTCATTAGCAGACTTACTCCCAAAGAATGGCTAAGGGAAGTCTTCAAACAAAAGGAAATGGTCAAGGCTGGAATCTTAAAGAGTCAAGGCTGGAATCTTAAAGAGTCAGGAAGGAAGAACGAACAATGAAAAGAGCAGACATTTTGGAGCATGCCTTAGATTTTCTTTCTCATGAGTTTCGTGAATCATATTTGATTGCTGAAAAAAACTTGTAACATGATTTGATACTCAACAATGATATTTAAAAGGGGGTAAAATAAAGGAACTGACACAGAAGTAAAATCTCTATACTTCACCCAGAGGTGAAAAGTGTTACACTCAACCACTACAAGTCACGGTGGATTTTTTTTTTTTTCCAGCACAGAGGACTGAACTGAGGCCCTGTCATTGAGTTACATCCCCAGCTCTTTTGCTGTTTTTCATTTTGAGACAGTCTTGCTAAATTGCCCATGAGACAGAGGAGAAGCGCCTGGCTCTCTTGCTTTTTCCCCTGACAGCCAGAAGGGGTGGATTGTAGCTTGGCCAGCAGCTGCCTAATCCTCCCCCTGGCTTCCCTTTGCTCCTCCTTGCACTCCAGTGGCCTGGGTCAGTTTGTGTCATTGTCCTGCCAAGCTATTTAGCTGTGTCCTCCCTGGCTGGCTATCAAACTGCCGTTCTCCACTGTAGGTGAGCGTAGCTTTGCAGCATCCTGTCTCTCTGCCCCTCTGGCCATATCAGAAGATACCGTTGCACTTTTGAGATCAGAGGGCACCCTGATGCTGGCTAGGATCAGGAAGGGAGAAATCTGGGTCACTTACTTGCATACTAGTAAAGACTAGTTTTGATGTTTCTGTAGACTTTCTCATGATGCTTTATGTCTTGGGTACTGGGGACTCCAGAGTTCCTGCAAATTTATTTGGTGTATTTTCTATCCTGAGAAGTGTGGCCAGAACCATCAGTTTCCAAAGAAAGATGAATAAACACCCAGAGCTTTTAACATCAAACAGCTCTGGAAACCAGCAGCCACGGCACCAGAAGACAGTGGCCAAACCCAGCGTCTGGTGGTGTCCGTCACAAGCTGGCATCTGATGGCGATGGCTGGCTGTGGAAGACAGCAGCTGCAGGCGGTGTCAGCTTGGCATCTAGTGTTATCTGGTGACATCAGGACTGCTAGCAGATCTGTACTTTGCTGGTTTACAATTTGTATCTGAGTTGAACAACAGCAACAAAAAAAAACTAGACTGATTTGCAACACCCAGGCTGTGCACAAACTGGTGGTCCTCCTACCTCAACATCCCAGAATACTGGGATTATAGAGGTTTGCCACCACACCTACCCTACATCATGCTGGAACCTTTATTTAATTAATTAATTTTGTCTTTTAGAGATAGGATCTTGCTATGCACTTCAGGCTGGCCTTGAGCTCACTTTGTAGCCCAAGCTGTTCTCAGAATGGCAAAGATCCTCCTGCCTCAGCCTCCTGAGTGCTGGCATTCCAGATATGCACCACCACACCCAGCCATTTTTTTTCTTTTTTCTTTTTTCCTTTCTTTTTGGTACCGGGAATTGAACTCAGGACCTTGTACTTGCCAGGCAGACACTTATGCCTCTGAACTGTATCCCCATGGTGGGGTTCTAAAGAAAGTTCCAAGAGAATCAGAGGAATGAGAAACAGGAAACAAACAGAAAGCAAAGACTAAATAGCAGGTTCATAAGAGCCCTGAACTGGAGTTAACCGGATGTCCTTCAAATTGTGACACATCTGTACTATGGACGGCTATTCAACAATAAAAGGAAGGGGCGTAAAAACCCAAATGACTCTCTCGGGAACTAAGCTGTGCAGGAAAAGCCAATCCCCAAAGGTTACCTTCCACATGATTCTTACTATGTAGCATTACAGAAATGATAGGACTCAAGACTGGACACCAGTGTCTTCTCTGGGATGGGGACTGGTAGGAGGCAGGGAGGTGTAGACATAGAAGGACAAGACAAAGGTTTGTTTGTTTGTTTTTTTGTTTTCCCCAGTACTGGGGCTTGAATCAGGGCCTTCACGCCGAGCTACATTCCCAGCCCTTCTGCTGTTTTTTATTTTGAGATGGGGTCTTGCTAAATCACCATGCTGAGCCTGAAATTATAACCCTCCTGCCCCAGCCTCCCAGTGTACTAGTATCAGCTCCATATCTTGATGGTGGTGGTGGACACAGATTGCATAGAGTTGGTGCACACCCACAAAAGAGTGCAAGGAGGAATGGGGGGAATCTGTGTGAGACAAGTGAGTGCCAGCATTAGAGTGCGCTATGGCACTGGAGTTTTGCAAGGTGACATTGCTGGAGGGAACTGGATGAAAAGGGTGCACTGGGAGTCTTGTCTTGATTTTTTTTTTAATTTTGAGAGGTCTCACTGTGTAATTGGGACTGACCTTAAAATACATCCTATGGCCCAGGTTGGCCTTGAACTTTGTGATCTTCCTGTCTCAGCCTCTTGAGTATTGGAATTATAGGCATGTGCCACCACGTGGCTTGCCTTATTTCTACAATTCTTTCAAAATAAAAAGTTTAATTATTAAGGAGAAAAGCTGGATGCTGTGATCCACAGTCACTTCTGATAAACAGCGATGTACTTTGAGCATTCGTTAACTGTGCTATGCTAGATCTCTGCCCCTTACTGAAAACTCTTGACTAATAGTCAATAGATTTTGATTTATCCCTTTGCACCAGGGCTTGTGAACTCTTACCTGTCCTACCAGGGGAGCAAGATTTAGTCCTTAATCCTCACACTCAAACCCCTGCAGAACCACTGGGGGCTTCTGCCTCATCTCACAGAGCTATGCTATGTGGACCTTTTACCTGTTAAGCCAGGGAACCAAGGGGTTGGGTGAACTGCTGTTACATTTTTGTCTTTCCTTTAGCAGTGCTGTGTAAAATGAGTAGCTACGGGCACAAAAACACACATATAGATCACTGAAACAAAATTGAGGAAGCAGAAACAACTCAAGGCACATTCAGCTATCTGATCTTTAACAAAGGGTTAAAAACATACATTGAGAAACCCAGAAAAAAAGCAGGGGTAGCTATTCTGTTAGCAAAGTGAATTTCAAATCAAGACAGATTAAGAGAGATAAGATCATCACATCCTTGTAAAGGAAACAATCCAAGAAGAAGAGATAACAATCATAAATATATATGCAACGAATACCAGTGTATCCATCTATATATAACAAATACTAATGAACATGAAAAATCAAATAAGCTGTATTGGGAGATCTCAATTCCCCACTGTCACAAAAATACAGATCAACTAGATGAAAAATTAATAATGAAGTATTAAAACAACCACATTTGAGCTGGGCGAGGTGGCGCATGCCTGTAATCTCAGCACTTGGGAGGCTGAGGCAGGAGGATCATTGTGAGTTCAAGACCAGCCTGGGTTACTAAGTGAGCTCAAGGCCAGCCTCAATGGCATAGTGAGATCTTGTCTCAAAAAGACAAAAAAAAAAAAAAAACCTGAGCCAAATGTACTTAGTAGATGTCTATAGAGTATTCCACCCTACGACATCAGAATATGCATTCTCAGCTGCACATTTCACATTCTCCAGAACAGACCACATACTGGCCCATAGAACATGCTTAAGTAAATGCAAAGGAATTCAAATTATCCCATGAATTCTATCAGACCACAGTGCAATGAAGTTAGAAATCCACAGCAAAGGAAATCACAAGAACTTCATAAACACATGGAAGTTAAATGGCACTCTCCTGAACAACCAATGGGTCACAGATGAAATTAGAGAAGAAATTAGACAGTTTTTACAGTTGAATGATAATGACAATACAATATACTGGAACTTATGGGACACAATGAAAGCAGTCTTAAGAGGGAAATTTATAACAACACCCATATCAGGAAAACAGCAAGTGTATATAAACAACCAATGGTGAACCTCAAGAAAATGGTGAATCTCTAGAAAAAGAACAGGCCAAGACAAAAGCTCATACAAGAGATAAAATTATAAGATCAGAGCAGAAATTAACACATTGGAGACTAAAAAAATACAAAGAATCAATGAATCAAAGAGTTGGTTCTTTGAAAGGTTAAATAGATAAACTCTTAGCCAACCTTCTCAAAAATAGAAAGAAAAGATTCAGGTACACAATTAGGAATGAAAAGGGTGAAATCACAATAGACCCGGCAGAAATTCAGTAGATCATCCATACCTAATTTGAAAACTTGTATTCTAATAAGATTGAAAATACAGAAGAAATGGACAGATTCCTAGATACATATGAATTATGGAAGCTGAATGAAGAAGATATAAAAATCTTAAATAACTCCATGTCAATAAGTGAAATCAAACATATAATTAAAAACCTATCAACAAAGAAAATCCCAGGCCCTGATAGATTCACTCCTGAATTCTACAAGAAATTTAGAAAAGCCCTAATACCACTATTTCTCAAACTCTTTAATGAAATTGAAAGGGAATCAGTACTCCCAAATTCATTCCTGGAAACAAGTATTTCTCTGATACCAAAACCAGAGAAGGAACCAACTAAGAGAATTATAGGCCAATTTCCCCAATGAACGTTGATGCAGAAATCCTCAATAAGATACTAGCAAACAGAATGCAACAAATTGCCAAGAAGACTGTACACCATGATCAAATGGGATTCATTCCAGGGATGCCAGGATGGTTCAACAAATGTAAATCCACAAATGTAATACATTATACTAATAGAACCAAGGAAAAAAATCATATGATCATCTCAATAGATGCAGAAAAAGCTTTTGACAAAGTTCAGCACCCATTCATGAGAAAACCTTACAGAAAATTGGAATAGATGGTCTTTATCTCAATCTGATAAAAGTCATCTATCACAAGCCAACGCCATACTAAATGGGCAAAAACTGAAAGTTTTCACTCTAAAATTAGGAACAAAAGGCAGTCCAAAGACAAGATAAGGGACATCACAATCCCTGACTTGAAATTATAACATAAAGCTACTGTAATTAAAAAAAAAAAAGGGTGAGGTACTGGCAAAAAACTAGACCTAAAGATCAATGGAACAGAATAGAAAATACAGAAACAACTCCAGATACACTAATCCACTTTATCTTTGACAAAGGTGTCAAACACATTCACTGGAAGAAAGATCGCTTCTTTAATAACTGGTGCTGGAAAAACTGGCTCTACACATGCCAAAGATTAAAACTGGATCCATATCTTTCACCATGTACTAAGCTAAAATCACAATGGATCATAGATCTTAATATTAAAACAGATTAAATCTGCTGGAAGATACAGTATGTAAAACTTTTGAAGACATTGGTATAGGCAAAGACTTTATGAACAAAACCGGATTGCATGGGAACTATCACAAAGAATCAACAACTGGGATCTTACTATTGAAAAGCTTTTACACAGCAAAAGAAACCACCAACAGAGTGAAGAGATGATCCACAACGTGGAGAAAATGTTTGCCAGCTGTACCTCAGAAAAAGGATTACTACTGAGAACATATAAAGAACTAAAAAAAAAAAAAATCAGTCCTCCCAGATTTAAAGACTCAATCCAAAAATGGGCATCTGAGATGAAAACACACTTCTCAGATAAAGAAATATGAACAGCAAATAAATATGTGAAAAACGTTCAACATCACTGGTCATTCGCAAGATGCAAATTAAAACAACACTGAGATTTCACCTCAGAAAGAATGGCTATTATCAAGAAATCAACCAGTAACAAATGCTGCAGGGGCTGTGGGGGAAAAAGAACCCTTCTCCACTGTTGGTGGGAATGTAGATTGGTGTAACCACTGTAGAAATCAGTGTGGAGATTCTTGAAAAAACTAGGACTAGAGGTCCCATTCAACCCAGCTATTCCCCTTCTGGGTATCTTCCCAAAAGAATGAAACACGTCGGGGCTGGGAGTTTAGCTCAGTGGAATAAGTGCCTGCCTTGCAAGCAGGTGGTCATGAGTTCGATCCCTGGTACCGATTAAAAGAAAAAAAAAAAAGAATGAAACACATCATACCAAAGCAGTATATGTGCACCCATGTTTATAGCAGCACAATTTGTAATAGCCAGATCTTGGAAACAGTCTAAATGCCCATCTATTGAGGAATGGAGAAAACAGATGTGGTGTTTTTATGCAATGGAGTCCTACTCCACCATAAAGAAGGATAAGCTGGAGACTTTTATAGGTAAATGGATGCAACTTGAGACCATACTCATTAGTGAAATAAAGAAGACACATATGTGTAAACATTGTCTCCTATGTGTGAGAAGCTGAAAGAAAAACATATGTATATATGTATATAAAAATTGTTAAGATAGTTTTACTACTGATTTCTCTGAGTTCACTGAAGAGAAATATTTGCGCTGATATTGTTCAGACAGTTGAAGGCAGATGTCTTGTGGTCTGGGTGAATGATTTGGGGATGACGATGCCAATGTATGTACCATTGCTGCCCCTAATTGACTTGTTTTGAAATTTTTTTTCAGTTTTTTTCTTCTTTTTTTTCTCTTTCTCTTTGAAATAAAATGTACTTGGGGGGGAGATATGGGGGGTTTTATACAATGGAGTCCTACTCTGCTGTAAAGAAGGATAAGCTGGAGACATTTCCAGGTAAATGGATGCACTGTGAGACCATAACTTTAAGTGAAGCAAATCAGACACATGTTCAAATGTCACATGGTTTCTCTGATGTGAGAAACCAAAAGGGTAAATAAAGATCAAAATATGTAGTAGATATTGGGAAATATATCTACTTGGATATTGGGAAGTATAGAAAATGTTCAAATGAGAAGGTGAACTAGGGAGGGGGAAGGAGGATGGGAAGGAAGAAAAAAGAAGGAAAGACTAGAAGAAAAAATAGAAATAAAGCTTTTGTAAATAAGAGGAAGAATGATTAAGAAGAGGGGGAGAGGAATGGGAGAAACAGAATCAAGATATCATGTATAGGTACAAATTCCCTATGATGAATGTGATCATTAATGTGTATCTAAAGTGTACCAATAAAATTTTTAAAAAGTAAGGATAGCCACTTGGAAAAGAAAAAAACAATAGAAGTATCTAAACCAGCATCCCATCCTCACCCTACTGCAGGCTGCTGGGGGCACCCAGCACGGATCTGGGCTCTGACTGCCACCAGAAAGAGCAGAGTCACATCCTGAATTGGTCACTACCAAAAGAGTGAAGATACAGCCCACAGAATGGGGAAAATTTTGCCAGCTACACCTTAGAATTAATATCTAGAATATACAAAGAACTTAAAAATTAGGTCACCTAACCAGGGATATAGCTCAGCAGCATAAGCACCTGCCTGGTAAGTGCAAAGTTGTGAGTTTGATCCCCAGTACAAAAAAAAAAAAAAAAAATTAGGCCATCTAAAAGACCCAATCAAAAAATGAGCAACTGAAATGAATAGACACTTCTCAGAAGAAATGCAAATGGCCAATAAATACATGGAAAGATATTCAGTATCTCTGGCTGTAAGAGAAATGCAAATTAAAAAATATTGGATTCCATTTTATTCCAAAAAGAATGGCTGTCATCAAGAAATCAAGTAAATGTTGGTATAACGTAGTACAACCACTATGGAAATGAGGCAATTTCTCAAAAAACTAAAAGTAAAATTTCCATTTGCCCCAGCTGTTCCCCTTCCAGGTATCTTACTGGAAGAGTTAAAGACATCGTATTGCAGTGATCCACACACACCCATGTTTATATCATCACACTCAGAAGCAGTCTCTATGTCCACCAATGTGAATGGAGAAAGATATGAATACATGTGCCCAGTGGTGTGCTACTGTGCCAGAAAGAAGAAATCTGTGTCATTCATAGGAAAATGGATGCACCTCGAGACTATAATATTGTAAAATAATTCAGACACAAAAGTTTAACTATCACAAAATTTCTCTTCTCTGAGAAACCACAGTATAAATAAAAAGTAAAATAAAAGATGATAGAAAATAGGGAGACAGGTCTTTTGCAAAAGGGAAGGAGACCAAGAGATGGAGGAAAGGAGGAGAGAAGAGAAGGGAAAGGAATGAAAAAAGAACTGAGAAATTATACACATGTACCAACTCCCTGTGATGAATGTAATCATTACGTACTGCAAATGTATGAACAAACTTTTTAAAAAGTGAGTAGCAATAGGAAATAGTTTTAATAGTGGAAACGGAGAGGAGGATTCGTGGTGATTGGCTCAGCAGGACTGAGCTCAGCCCTGGGCTGGCCACCACTGGAGGGGATAACAGATGTTAATTAACATCTCATTTCATGCCAGTTTAAGTCCTCGGACTCCCTTCCCTAGTGGTGGTGGCGATTATTTCCCTGTAACACTTGTTCTTGAAAAGCAATAAAGACTTTCAGAAACAGGTTACCACTGGGATACTTGCCATTGCTTTGGAAATTACACGGCTAATTTCAGGAGTCGGGTTACTTCCACCCAAAGTAGATACAGAAATTCCCAGTGCTGCTGCCCTTGAGATGCTGTGCACACCCTGCCGGTCCTTTGGGTGACCTCACTGCGCCAGCCAGAAAGGCACAGAGTGTAGACATGAGTACCCCATTTATCTGCTTTTGCAAATATTTTATGCTTATTGTAGAGTCACAAAGCAACCTCTCCTCACTATCTTTATTTTTGTGAAGGGTAAGAGAGCACATGATGAAGTTACAGATCTTATGGAAGGTTTCTTTGCTGTCAGGAGAGCATTCTCTCACCCAGGGTGCTTTCGTGATGCTCAGAATTCTGCTGGCACGAATAAGTGGCCCAAGGTGCCTGGATGCTCTGAGCCTGAAGTAGGAGCAACACTGCTTTGAACATCTGGGGCCAGGCCAGATGTTTCTTCTGCCACATGCCTCATTTAGAAAGAACTGTTCATGGAGAGACCCCAAGACTGTCTGTGTGCCCCCATCTTCTGATGATGAAATCAGGAAGGGAAGAAAGAAAAGATCAATGCTGGTGTCCAAAGCAGATGCTTTTGTTTTCCATAAAGAAAATATCCCATCTCATGTCTTTGCTGGCTTTTATAAGGCAGGGATCCATATTTATCTTGAAGAAATCAAGCTTTTATCCTCCTCATTCAGACATTTTGGACCCACTGGGACAACACAGAGGTTAAACATGTGTGCACTGCTCTTTATTGTTCTGCCCAGAAGGCTTTGATAGAGTTGGAAATCCTGAAACAGGAGGCCTAGGGAGCGCAGGATGTAATTCTAGAGCCAGGGCTTCTTGACCATTTACACTGTTAAAGCCAAGAAACTGCTAAGTGCGGTGGTGCATGCATGTGATCCCAGCACCCTAGAGGCTGATACAGGAAAATCTCAAGTTCAACACTAATCTGGACTGCATAATGAGATCGTGTCTCAAAAACAAAACAAAACAAAAATCCCTAAGATATTATTAACACTAGGTGGCAGCAGAGACCTAGTAAATCTAGCATTTTATCAGTGAACTAGAACTGAGGCTAAAAGTTAATTCGTACTAGTCAATACTTGTTTCTCCAGTTATGAAATGAAAGATTTGCTTATCTGGGTCCACTCTTCAATGACTGAACAAGCAGAGCATCAGAAAAGAAAAGTCAAAGCTGGATGAGGTAGTGCATGCCTAAGTCCCAACTACTAGGGAGGCTGAGGCAGGAGGCTTACAATTTTGAGACCAGCTGGCACAAACTGCCGGAGGGGCATCAAAATTAGACACATGCATCAAATCTAGATAAACATCTCAACAAACTATGGATTCGGATCCAGACTGAAAAGACAAGTTTTGTGAAAAATGAATGTAAAGTCTGCCATGAAAACCATTTGTAGAAGTAAAGGTTGAGAAAGTTCAACTGAAAGAGGCCCAGCTGTTTTAGCTAACTGCATACTATGGGCCAACGGTGTGCACTGATGGTCAGAAATCTCCATGCCATCTCGGACTTCCCTGTGGGGTGGGGAAAGGACCTAGCCCCATTTAGGTGGCTCTCTGGTCCTGGCCGTGAACCGCTGTTTAATTCTGGTGAGAGGGAGTGTGTGCACAGGGTAAGCAAAGTAATGAAGAGTTTGTAAACTATGTCCTATGAAGAAATGTAGCTTGTTCTCTGAGTGACTGATTTAAAGATAACAATACACAATATATTAATCATTGTTACCTACAATATATTTATTAGTCATTGTTATTAATCATGGTTACATTATTAACCATTGTAAGGTAACAATGTCTTGAAATATTTTTATTTATTTATTTAGGTACCAGAAACAAAACTCACAACCTCATACTTGCCAGGCAGGTGCTGTGCCTCTGAGCTACTGTGCCCTGGTTTTTTTTTTTTTTCCTTTTTAAAATAGAAGAAATTACTTTAAGAAATTAAAATCCTGAATAAAGGAATTACAAAAAAAAAAGGATAGCAGAAATTGGGAGATTTTGACATGGTCAAAAGAAAATATGGCTGAGTGTGGTGGTGCATGCCTAATAATCCCAGCCCTTGGGAGGCTGAGGCAGGAGGATTGGCAAAAGTTTGAGGCCAGCCTGGGCTACACAGTGAGTTTGAAGGCAGCCTGAACAGTGAGACCCTGTCTCAACACACCCTGCCCCCCCCCCAAAAAAAGAGACAGAAGATATAAACAAAGAAATGAAAAACTGGCTTTTAATGGCTAAAAGTGAGCTAGATTTATTCTGCAGTTCCAGGAATCCAAAGTAGGATTAATAGAAATAAGTTATGAGGATACTGATTTCAGTCAGTAAGGAGTAGCAGGAAAGAAATGAAAGCAGTTAATCGCAATGATTCTGCCGCATTTTGGGTGAAGCGAAAGTTCTTCGTGTTCTCTTAGGGAAGTCACTGCTGCGAGCCTCTTAGGATATGCAAGACGAGCTGTCAGAAGGGAGAAGTTACAAAGCTTCCTTGTCTAGTGAGGTGGAGGAATTCCTAGTTCCCTGGAGACCTGTGAGGAGGGAGGGCTGGGGAAGGCCTAGTGCCCCGGAGGGACACACAGAGTAAGCCACAGTTTTGCTGAGATGAAGAATGGGTGCTAGGTTTCTTGGAGCAGCGGTAGACATGAAATCTAAGATTATTTTTTGTTCTGTGCCATCACTACCTTTGATTACCGTGATGCTTCACAAAAGCCTGCTGCAAACAGTGGCATTTCTCCCCACCCCATCCCATGTTTTAGCTAGAGACTGTACAGTTTAGACTGGCCTTGAACTCACTATGGAGCCCAGACTGGCCTTGCTTGAACTCATGGCAATCCTCCTGCTTCAGCCTTGTGAATGCTGGGAGTATAGATGTGCACCATCATACCTGGCTCCTACCTTCCCTTTTCAATTCCTTCCTCCGTGTGTGAGTGTGTGTGTGTGTGTGTGTGTGTGTGTGAGTGACTGGAGACTGAGACCAGAGCCTGCACACGGAGCTACAAGCCCCACCCCTTTTTAAATTCTGAGACAGTGTCACTGAGTCACGAAATTGCCTAGGCTGCGCTCCAAGAAAGATCTTCATGCCTCAGCCTCCCAGAGTACTGGGATTACAGGTGTGTGCCATCACAACTGGCAGCAACCTTGTCACTACCCTTGTTCTTCAGAAATATTAAGTAAAATAAGGGTTACTTGTTGCTGGATAGTCAGTCTGACATCCAGACGGTGCTGCTGTGATGGGTGGGTGGCACAGATAACACAGATGCCCTGGACAAGGGGCAACTCCTGTGCCAAGCTGGATGGGACAGGACAGCATGAGATGCCATTGTGCTGCTGAGAACACACTCAATTTGAAATCTAGGAATTAGTCGGGCATAGTGGTGCACACCTGTGATCCCAGCACTCGGGAGGCTGAGGCAGGAGGATCACTGTGAGTTTGAAGCCAGCTTGGGCTACAAAGTAAGCTCAAGGCCAGTTTGAACTGCATAGTGAGATACTGTCTCAAAAAGACTAAATAAATAAGTAAATAAAAAGAAACTTAGGAATTGTTTATTTCTGGAGTTCTCTAATTTTTTTCAGACCACGGTTGATTATGGATAATCGAGATCTCAGAAACAAAAAAACCAGAAATAGGGAAGGAATGCAGTGTACCCTGAGATAAATCACCTGCTGAGGCCAGCCCCACCCTGAGCTCAGTGACCCTCTCCCTCAACTCCCCCCAACCTGTGACTCAGAACCCAGAGTCCCACCCTCAGTCTGTTCCTCTTAGCTTGTCCTTAGTATTGCTTGTCCAAATCAAGGTCTTGAAAATAAATCCAACAGCCAACAAATCTAAAGAAAGAGGATACTGTCACCAGTCATCAGGGAAATGCAAGCTGGGACAAAAGAGCTTTGGTGAGGCAACCAGCACACTTGGTAAGAGCCACCTGCAATTACACTGTGGCTTGCCTGTGTCTTTGGCACTGTGCCTCTGTTCCCTCCTCTGTAAAATGTGGGGAATAGTATGTCTCCGGGTGGGGCTGGGAGAATATTTTCCTGAATTCTCATTGTGTTTCAGAGTTCTTTGTGCTCTGACTTAGAGTCTTCCAGGAAGCATTTCCCCTCCACCCCCACCCCCAGCCTCCTAACACTCCACCTCACTGCCACAGTCTGCTGAGGACCCTCAAGACTCAGCTCGTGACCTATGTCCTTGTCCATGTCAACCCAGGAAGAGTCGAGTGTCTTTCACATATCAAGGTGATCATAGTCAACACCAATAGTAAACTGCTTGATAAGATCGCAGTGTGGTAGGATGGCCTGGCCTTTCCCCTTTGGGCTTCTCCTACTCATAACCGGAGAATAATCACAGAGAAAGATCAGACAAATCCCAGCTAGAGACATCCCCCAAAATACCTCCCTATCCCCTTCAGGGTCACCCAAACCAAGGCAAATGTGAAAAATTTTCATCTTCAGGAGGAGCCTGAAGAGACAGCGCAACTAACTGTCAAGTGGGATCCTGGATGACATCGGGAGCGCCACAAGGTCCAACATGGCGTGTCGCTGGTCTCGGGAAACGCTGATACGGTTCTCGCCCTGGGGCAGCCACGGCTTGCCAGGCCACAGCCACTTACCAGAGTGGCACGCTGGCCGCTGCCTCAGTATTGATTTTTAAAGCCCTCGTGTGTGTGTGTGTGTGTGTGTGTGCGCGCTCGCGCGCGCATGTGTGTGTTTTACTGGGGATTGAAACCAAGTGCTCTATCACTAAGTTACATCCTGAGACCGCAAAAAAGTTTGAAATTATGAATGTTACACATTCCTAACATCATAATGCCACCCAAGACACTTGAAAGTTCTTCCGAAATAGTCTCAGAACTGATTGTAAAAGAGGAAAAGCAGAGGTTTTAACTCTTCACTGGCCAGCTGAAGTTAGTTCCAAGAATGGTGACCAGAAGGGAGTTGGAGCAGTTTGGAGCAAATAATGATAATATACAAGTAAAAAACCTCCCATTAACATCAGTTTTTATAAACACAACAATAACTTCTCTACCCATTTTTGATCATAGAATAACAAGGCCCTTCTCAGTCCCAATCCACGTGCCCCTCCTATGCTGAGCAGCTGCATGCCTGAGGGGCCTGGGCTCAGGAGGGCCCCACAGCTGCCGGGGGGCTTTGAGAGCAAACCTAGATGGCGTCGTGTGTGGTGTCTGGGATTCTGGGGCCCCTGGAAACCCAGGGGCTGGACAGGTAAACCAAGTGGGAGGGCTTACCTGAAAGGTGGAATTAGTGGTAGTTATTATCAAGAAAAATGGAAAATAGTGCTGGTAAAATGCTCGCTAAATCCACTGTGAGAAGCAGTCATTCATAAGGGTTGACTTACGAGTATCTGGGAGCAGCGTCCATTTGTTCTTACTGTTTTTGTTTCTTGAAACAGTGTCTCATTATGTAGTTTAGGCTGGTCTTGACCTCACTGTGTAGCCCAGGTTGGCTTTAAACCTGAGCCAGTCCTCTTGCTTCAGCCTCCAAAGTGCTGGAGATTATAGGCATGCACCGCCACACCCAACCCTGTTTGCAGTGTTTTAAAGAAAATCCCTCTCAAGGTTTTCCAGCCAAAAACCACTAGGAATACAACTGTGATTCAACAAATTGAGTTATTTTTTAGAGAAGGAGAATCACACACCACAGCAGCCTGGAGTGTCCCCACAGGAGGCTGAGATGAGGGACCATTAGAGGATTTGCACTGTGGGGGGGTGATTTGGGGACCGGTTCCCTGAAAGAGATTTGTCAGGGTTAAATGCTATGCTGCCGTTGGCAGAAAGGATAATTCTATGACCAGGTATCATATTAAGTCTCAAACATAGCAAAGATAGCCCAGAGCGAGGCTCTGGCTGTAACTGGTAAAGACGGTAGGTATCACTTATGTTGGCTGGGACAGAACTATGTAGTTGATGTTTTGAGGCTTGGGTAGCATGTTCAGATTTTGTGTTCAAACAAGATGCCCAGATGATCTTAAATGTTTGTTGATTGAAGCTATTAAGTTTTGGAGTGATTTATTACACAGCAGTAGAAAACTAATACATCTAGAGTCAAACAGGAATAAAAATTTACATTTGAATTTAATGAAAACATATATTATTTTTCTCTATGTTTTCAGACTCTCGAATCTACTCAAGGATTCTTTTGGAAACAGCCATGCACATTTATAGTTATAGTTGTTTTAAAATATTCTGTTTAGTATATATTTAAATCTAAATCTTAAACAGTCTCCCTTCTGGAAACAAAAAATTTTCAAATCTATAAGAAGATAGTATAAAATCATGAACCTTCAGAGAGCCCTCAGTCAGCCAAGACCAACTAATCATTTTTCTTCTCTCGTCTCACCCTTTTCTCTGCCGTCTTACCACAGGATTGTTTGGGACCAACTCTTACCATTTCATTTGTAATACCTCAGTATGTATTTCCTAAAGACAGAAATTGTTTTGTAAGGGGATTTAGCTCAGCGGCTTACGCACCTGCCTGGCAAGCGGGAGGTCATGAGTTCAATCACCAAAAAAAAAGATAGAAATTGTTTACTAAATCGGGTGCAGTGGGACACACCTCTAATCCCAGCACTGAGGCAGGCTGAGGCCAAAAAACCTGGTGAGTCTGAGTCCTGCCTGGGCAATATGGTAAGACTGCACCTGAAAATAAAAACTAAAGAGGGTTGGGGGTGTCGCTCAGTCCAGATTCAACCCCCATTATCATGGAGGGGAAAAAAAAGGAAAATTCTTTGGTACAAAACAAGCCTGATACTGAAAATGTATGACAATGATTCCTAAATATTCTGTTAGTACTCAAATGCCCTAAATTGCATCACAAATATTTATTAATCAGGATCTAAATAAAATCTACACACGAAAGAATATGTATATAGGTTTCTTCTCCCTTTGATGTTTGCAGTTTATATGTCTAAGAACCAATAGGGTTTTTTCCTTTCAATTAGTGTAACAAACGATCTGCTCTTCGTAGTTTGCCCCATACCCCCCACGTTACTTGTCGGAAAAACTTGTGTCCCGCAGGGCTTTCTCCGCTCTGAATTTTGCTGCGTACTTCCCTGAGTGTTCCCTGAGGACTGGGGGTTACAGCGGGGCTTCCAGGTACAATATAGGGGCTCAGTGAAATTTTAACTGCTCCTGAAAAGTAATCTTTAATAATGTTATTTTCATTAATGGTTTAATTGGCAAAGCATAACTGGATACCCCTAAGGAGTACAAGGTTACGCTTGATATGCAGATGGGATTGCCAGGGATTTTAATGTGCAGTCCATTATCACTGACTCTTTAAATTTTTTTGTTTTATTGGTACATTTTAGGGACACATAACAGCCTCCGTCATAGAGAAGCGGTGCCTGTTGCGGCGCCCTTTTCTGTCCATGCTGTGTCCTAGTCCATCCACGCCTTGTGACAATTGCTTTTCCAGGAAAAGGACACCGCATGTGGGAATTGGGCGCGGGGATCTTGAAATGTTTTGTACTGATAATTGTAATTTGTGTAGTTCACACGTGTATGTTTTTATGTAATGCTCAATATGAAGTCGAGGGTGGAGACTCCAGGGGGGTTGCTGGAGGCCCTCTAGATAACCCCTTTGTGAGGACTGATTGTGGGGTTTTGCCTTCTGTGAATAATGTGAGAGAAATGGGAGAGCTCATGGAGGAGGATTTGCGGGGTTCCTGTGAGACAACTGCCCTGAGACAATGGACAGGCAGCCAAAGACGGGCAACCGGGACACATATGTTACACCACCGGCCGCCTAAGACAGGCACAGGACCAATTGCTGTCCTGCAGGCCCATGACGGGTAAGGCCTGGTTGGGTTCATATGAAGAGTCCTTGACCTAAGACAGGCGCTCTTCTCATAGGAACTGCCATACTCCCATAAGTGATAAAGGAAACAATGTAGGGAGCAACATAATAGCCTCACACGCATCTCTTCCT
>PVLA01007788.1:48536-100034 GCA_004027455.1 Hydrochoerus hydrochaeris
ACACCTGCTAAGCCTGGGGCGCTTCCTGCTTGGGGCTGGGGGTTGCTGCCAAGGTTAGCATATATATATTCCAGCTTCTAAAAAATAAAGCGGATTCAGATTCACTCACAGACTGGTGTGCAGTGTTTTCTGTCTCTCAATCGCCGACTCCCTGACCACCTTTGGGAAACCCTAGCCCTGCCGCAGCTGGACTCCAGCAGCCTGTGATGACAGATTTAGCCTTTTCCCGTTCTCTCCTCCCTTCGGCCATTCTCCTGATTTATCAAAGCTGTGCCTCCACCTTTCCCTTCGACTCCTTTTTTTTCTTGTGGCTTCTTTCTTTTCCCCTTTCCCCTCACTTGTCCCCTTTCTCATTTGAACATTTTCATCCCATTTCCCAATATCTATTACACATTTTGGTCCTTATTTATTCTTTCAGTTTCTCATACCAGAAAAACCACGTGATACTTGAACATGTGTATCCAACTTCTTGCACTTAAGAGTATGGTCTCAGGCCAGGGATTTAGCTCAGCACCCTAAGTGCCTACCTGGCAAGCATGAGGTCATGAGTTCAATCCCTGGTACCAAACAAAAAAAAGTATGATCTCAAAGTGGATCCATTTACCTAGATGTCTCATGCTTACCCTTCTTCGTGGCAGAGTAGTACTCCATTGTATAAAGAAAAAACCCACATCTCTATCCATTCTTCGGTTGAGGGGGCATTTGGGCTCTTTCCAACATTTAGCTACTACTGTGCTGCTATAAACATGGGTGTGCATTTATCACTGTGATGTGATGCTTTTAACTTTTGGAGGAAGATACCAAGAAGGGGAATCATTGGGTCAAATAGAACTTCTAGTTTTAGTTTTAGTTCTAGTTTTTTGAGGAATCTCCACATTGATTTCCACAGTGGTTGAGCCCACCTACAGTATAGAAAGGTTACTTTTTCCCCCCACAACCCTGCCAGTATGGTTCATCGGTTGACTTCTTGATAGTAATCATTCCTTCTGAAGATGGGAACTTAGCATTGTTATAATTTGCATCTCTCAAGTGACCAGTGACGTTAAAGATATTTTCCATTTCTACTTCTTCATTTGGGAAGTGTCTGTTCATTTCAGATGCCCATGTTTGGATTGGGTCTTTAAATTTGGTGGGAAAGAAAATTGGGGGGGGGATCTGATTTTTTTCCAGTTCTTTATATATTCTTGATATTAGATATCCTTTGTCTGAGAAACATCTGACAATTTTTTTTTCCCACACTGTGAGTAATTTGTTCACTCTGTTGGTGGTTTCTTTTACTTTGCAAAAGCTTTTGAATTAGAAGAGATCAACCACAGATGTTGATTCTTTGTAATATTTCCTGTGTGATTGGAGTTTTATTCATAAAGTCTTTGCTTACCCCAATGTCTTCAAGAGTTCCACTTCTTCTATCTCCCAGCAGATTTAGTGTTTCTGTTTTAATATTAGATCTTTGATCTATTTTTATTTTAGTTTAGTGTATGGTGAAAGACATGGGTATAGTTTCAATCTTTGGCATGTGGAAAGCCAGTTTTCCCAGAAGCATTTATTACAGAGGCTGTCTTTCTTCTAGTGAATGTTTTTTACAGTGGCTGAGTGTGTCTGGAGTATGTCTGGAGTTGTGTCTGCATCTTCTAATGTGTTCCATTGATCTTTGAGTCTTTTTTTTCCCAGTACCACACTGTTTTTATCACAGTAGCTCTAGAGTATAATTAAAAGTTGGGACTTATGATGCCCCTACCTTCCCTTTGTTGCTATTCTAGGTCTCTTCTAGTTCCAGATGAATTTTAGAATTGTTTTCTCTAGTTCTTTGAGATATACTATTGATATCTCGATTGGGATAGCATTAAATCTGTGTAACAATTTTAGAAGTATGGCCATTTCCATTATATTGGCTCTTCCTACCCAAGAACAAGGGATATCGTTCCATTTTCTGATATGATCTTCAATCTCCTTTTTCAGAGTATTTAGTTTTTAATGTAAAGGTCTTTTATTTCCTTCATTAGATTGATTCCTATGTATTTCAGTTTTCTTGATGCTATTGTGAAAGGTGTTATTTCCCTGATTTCTCTCTCAGTGAGTTTGTTAGTCATGTACAGAAATGCTATGATTTTTGAGTGTTAATTTTGTATTCAGCTATGCTATTAAATTTGATTATTAAATCTAGACATTTTTTGTTGGGGTTTTTAGGGTCTTCTATATAAAGTATCATGTCATCAACCAATAATGATAATTTAACCTGTTCCTTTCCTGTCCTTATTCCTTTTATCTCTTTTTCTTGTCTAATTGCTCTGGTTAATGTTTCTGGAACTATTTTGAATACCAGTAAAGACAGTGGACATCCTTGTCTTGTTCCTGATTTTAGAGTGAAAGTTTTTGTCCATTTAGTATGATGTTGGCTGTTGGTTTATCATAGGTGACTTTTATCAGATTGTGATAAAGACCATCTATCCCAATTATCTGTAGGTTTTTTTTTTTATCATGGATGGATGTTGGACTTTGTCAAATGCTTTTTCTGCATCTATTGAGATGACCATACGGTTTTTGTCTTGGCTCTATTGATATTACCTTTATTGATTTGCATGTGTTGAACCATCCCTGCATCCCTGGGATGAATCCCACTTGGTTGTGGTACAATATTCTTGATGATTTGCTGCATTATGTTCATCAGTATCTTATTGAGATTTTTTGCATCTATGTTCATTAGTGAGATTGGTCTGTGGTTCTCTTTCTTGGTTGGGTCCTTCTCTGATTTTGGTATCAGAATAATGCTTGCTTCCAGGGATGAATTTGGCAGCATTGCTTCCATTTCAGTTTCATTGAGAAGTAATAGTACGCCTTTCCTAAATTTCTTGAATTTAGGAGTGAAGCCAGTTGTGGTGATGTACTCCTGTAATCCCAGTACTTGGGAGGTTGAGGCAGGAGGATTGTTGCAAGTTCGAGACCAGCCTGGGCTACCAAGTGAGTCCAAGGCCAGCCTGAACTGTATAGCAAGACGCTGTCTCAAAAAGACAGAAAAAAAGAACTTAGGAGTGAATCTATCAGGGCCTGAGCTTTTCTTTCTTGGTAGGTTTTTAATTAGATCTTCAATTTCATTGACCAATATTGCTTTATTTAGAATTTGTATCTCTTGATTCAGCTTTGGTAATATATATATATATATATATATTCAGCTTTGGTAATATATATATATATAAATATGAATTGGTTCATATCTTCTGTGTTTTATTTAGAATTTGTATCTCTTGATTCAGCTTTGGTAATATATATATATATATATATTCAGCTTTGGTAATATATATATATATATAAATATGAATTGGTTCATATCTTCTGTGTTTTTCATCTTATTAGAATACAGGTTCTCCAAGTAAGTATTGGTGTTCTTAATTTCTTCAGGATCTGTTGTGATTTAACCCTTTTCATTCCTAATTGCATGGATTCGTGTCTTTGCTTTCCTTTTTTTTTTTTAAGATTGGCTAAGGATTTGTTAATGTTATTTAATCTTTCAAAGAACCAATCTTTAATTCATTCATTGATTCTTTGTATTGTTTTCTTAGTCTCCATTGCATTCATTTCTGCTCTGATCTTTATACTTACTTCTTCATATGAGCTTTGAACTTGCCTTGGTCTTCTTTTTCCAGAAGCATGAGGTTCAATATTAAGTTGTTTATTTGACCTTGCTCTGTTTTCTGTTATGGGAATTCATTGACTGTTTTCACTGCATCCCACAAATTCTGGTATGTTGTATTATTATTGACTCTTGTCTATTGCAGAATAGATCTCAAAATTTATCTCTCTTGGCTGTCTAAAGTTTTGTGCTTTTGATGATCTTTGCAATATTAGGGTGTCCTGTATTTTTTGTCATATTTTTATATGCTGGATTTGGCAACTGTAAGTTAGAGACTTGATCATATTCAGGGTTGGTTTTATTTTTTCAAGACATTGTTCTAGGGTATTTCCACTAGGTGACACACAAGGTCTTGTTGCTTCTCTTTTTTGTGACCTAAAGAAAGGTCAGAGAGTTGAGATTTTGTCAAATGGGTGCTTGAATGAGCAATGTAAGCCTTCAGCTTCTCACTCAGTGCTGTGGAGAGCCAGTGGTCATTGTCCATAATCATTACTTTTTCAGAGTAATGTGAAACGTTATCATTATATTTGCAGAATGATGACTTTCCAACTCCATTATGCCTTCTGCATTCAGTAGCTTAGATTGTCTTACTGCACAGTTCACCTGATGAAATTAGGCTTTTTCATTAAGTTCAAATTTTGCCTGGGCATGGTGACATGCCTAAAATTCCAGTACTCAGGAGGCTGAGGCAGGAGGATCAGCATGAATTCAAGGCCAGCCTAGGCTATGTAGTTAGTTCAAGTCCAACTTGAATTACTAGTGAGATCCTTTCTCATGTTTCAGTAAATGTCTCAGTTTTAAGTAAATGAATGTACCTTGAGAACATCATTTTAAGTAAAATAAATTAGACACACATTTAAATATTGCATTATTTCTCTTGTATGAGAAACCCAAGGGGTAAATAAGGACCAAAATGGATGATAGATATTAGGAAATAAGAAGAAAATGTTCAAATGGGAAGGGGAGCAAGAGAGGGGGAGGAGGAAGGGAAAGAAGGGATTAGGGATTTTTAAAAATGAAAAAGAATAGAAGGTAAGCAATAGAAACAGTTTTGTAAATGGAGAAAGGAATAAGAATTGAAGGGAAGGGAGGGGAATGGGCAAAAAAAGAATTAAGATCTGTTATTCAAAGGTGTAAATTCCCTATGATGAATGTGATCACCATGTACGTAACAATATAAACCAATAAAATTGATTAACACCCCCCAAAAAGAAGAGGGGGGACATGTTATATATACTAATATGTAAAATTAATACTTTAAGACAAGGAAAAATAAAGTCGTGAAATATTATCATTATATAAAGAAAAATAAAATCTTCCATTTTTAAATGGTGAGGACTCCTATGAGACCTGAAATCATATGACACATTTTTACCTGCTAGAAGTATAGTGACACTTATGTATCATATGGTGATGTGTAGGGAAGATTGATGAAATAAGTTATTTAAATTCGGGTTAAAGATGGTGTGAATTTGCCCTAGGCATGGTGGCTCCTTCCTGTAATCCCAGCACTTGGGAGGCTGAAGCAGGAGGAGTGTCACTATTTTGAGGCCAGCCTGGGCTACATAGTAAATTCAAGACCAGCCTGAATTATATAGCAAGACTGTCTCAAAAGACTAAAAACAAAGCATAACTTTGTATTAAGAAATTCATTATGCAGCTTACTATTTATTAAAGTATTTATCCATCAGCAAAAAAAAAAAGAAAAAAATAACAGTGAATCAGCTTTTCACACCATGATTTACACAGTTCATTTCAAAACTTTCATCACCACCTACATGTTTATTTCACATTGCCTTTACAGGATTGCAAACTCACTTACCCAAGGGATCTGAGATGTCTCAAGCTCCCCCCTGGAGGTGACTTGAGTGTATGCGGTCAAAGGCAGCCAGAGCCTGACGTGAGTGCCTGGAGGTGACTTGACTCTATGTGGTCAAAGGCAGCCAGAACCTGGGAATTCAAGTCCATCAAAGTGCAGATACATTTGTGCAAGTCGTTTGCTATCTCTGGCTCTGAAATCCGTTTTTCAGTGAGATAATTTCTCAAACCTAGTGTCAGACATTCTGGTCATCTTTCTGATCCCCACAGGAGACACTCAGTCAGCACCCTCTCCCTGCACAGCCAAGCTTCGTGCTATATTAGGAGGACATCAAATTCTGTGCTGTCTTCATTTACATTCTCCACCTGCTCCTGTCCATACTTGTTTGCCGACAACAGAAACTTCAGAATCCTAACCAAATGTGCAAAGTGTCCCTCTGTTGTTTCTCATCCTTACTGGAATTTTTCAGGTTACAAACTAGCCAGTGAGAAGTAGAGCAAGGCTCTCACGCCAAGTGTTCGGTCAAAAGGCCAGGACTCCTTTGCCACCGTGTCACTGGGTCAGGAGTAGACACTGTGGGACTTGGCCACACACGTGGGGCACGTAGCCTCACTGTGGACATCTCATCTACTCTTTAACTCTCTGCCTTCTACTCCTCCATTGCTTCATAGATGTAGGTACAGATGAAAAGGGATAAAATGAGCTCGTTTATATAAATACTGCAACAAAGTGATTGTGGTATTTGTGTACCTTAAACATAAAAAAATCTTTATAGTTTTTGTTCTCCAAGTTATTGAAAATATTGGCATTTTGTAATACAGGCTTTCAAAAGAAGGTACTGTAAAGCAACCTGTGCTCTCTGCTTTACTATTAAGCAATAAATTAACAATATAGAGGTACAGATTGCCATTGTCTCTTAGCTCATTTAGCCCATTTCCATTGATTAATGACTTCCTTTTACAAACACATGTGGAGTTGCTATTACATTTGAAATAAAAGTGGATTCTGGAAATGGTTAAATATAAATAAAAGGTACATACTTGCTTAATGCTATACAGTGGCATTAAAATTTTTATATACTTGTTTTTAAAAAATGCAAGATAGAGTCTACATTATGTTATTATAGTTTAGGGCATTAATTAACATTGTAGGGATGACTACAAAAAATGTTTTCATCTCCCTTCCCAATTGCAATAGTTTACTTTATCCTCATGGACTCTGGTGATTTAAAAAAAAAAACTTAATCCAGTTCGATCCCTGGTACCAAAAAACAAACAAAATAAATATATACGTATATATATAAATAAATAAAAAATACCTAGTCATCAGAAATGTTGTGTGCTCTGGGAAATGGAAAAGTACTCTACAGTTGGCCATGCCTTAGCTTATAGAGCAGAGCTCATGAGCAGACAGAGTCACTGGCCTTTTCTGGTGACATTTGTGCAGCTCAACCTTAAGGGAATTTTGCAAGGCTCTTACGGTTGATTGGCTCTGGCTACTGTATGCCAAGTTGGAAAATATAAGAGTTGAACTAATAAAATCAAGAAGATTAGGTGGGGCATTGTGCCCCACTGTATAATCCCAGCACTCTGGGAAACTGAGGCAGGAAGATCTCAAAGTCCAGCCCAGGCAGGGCAATTTAACAAGATCTTTTTTTTTTTTTGAGATAGTCTCATTTTGTAATTCATGTTAGCCTTGAAATCACTGTGTAGCCCAAATGGTCTCAAACCTGTGTCAATCCTCCTACCTCACCTCCCAAGTGTTGGGATTACATACATGCACTACCATGCCCAGTAATTTAATGAGATTTTTGTCTCAAAATAAAAAAATAAAGGGCTGGGGATTTAGCTCAGTGGCTCAAGTGCTTGCCTGATAAGCACAAGGTCATGAGTTCGATACCCAGTACCAGAAAAAATAAAATAAAAAGAGGTGCCAGGAAACCAAGCAACCAGCTCACTGCCCTGGTAAGTGGCTGTGGCCTGGCAAGCTGCAGCCACCACAGAGTGAGAACCACAGGCATCTCTCAGATCCGTGCCATGTTGGAACTTAGGGTGCCAGGAAACCAAACAACCAGCTCGACGCCCTCACGTGAGCCTACCAGCACACAGGCTGAGAATCAAACATCCCCCCCACACACACACACACACACACTCCATTAGTAAATGGGAGCCAGAGGTCTGAGAGGCTCTTGGGAGGCTGACCATATGCAGTGTAGCAAATAGGGGGGATTTCCTTCTACCATCTGTTTGAAGGTAAATATTGTTTTGCTTTGTGCCGATTAATGGTACTGCTCTATTCAATATTCTGTTTTGATAAGTTCTATAGTGTTCTGTATTTCCTTTGATTTTGCTATACCTGATTGAAAGAACAACTATTGTGAAGATAAGGAGATATACTAGGGTACCTATTACTGTTATCAGGGTAACCTGCTGTAAAGTCCTATACCAATTTCACTGCACTGTCTCAATTCGCTTTGTTCTGTCTTGTTCTGTTGTATTTTGCTACTTTCAAAAAAAGAGAGAGATAACAAAGTAACAAAATACCTCCAAAAACTCCCAACTCCACCAAAGCTGATCCATGGGGAATGGATCAGGAGAAACTCAAAAACAAAGCAACAGAATTATATAAGGTGATTAAAAAGCAAATAACAACAAAACAGATCAGTAAGGTACTGAGCAAGCTGAAACATGATATAACTAAACAGATAATGAACTTAAAAAGCAAAATGAGGAAAAGAAAGTGCTCTAAAGGATATAACTGCATGTATGTTTAAGTGTTTAGGATTGATAACCATGTAGCTAAGTTTTTGTTGGATCGTTGAACAGAACTGTTTGCAGCTTCATGGTTTGAATGTCCACTTTTTATGCTTTTTTCTTTTAATCAGTACCAGGGATCAAACTCATGACCATGTGCTTGCAAGGCAGGTGCTTATGCTGCTGAGCTAAATCCCCAGCCCCTGTATGCTTTAATTTTGTAACTTGAACAACTATATCTAAGAAGACAATATGTAATTTATCAACTAGTGATTTCTTACTGTTTATTTTTTTTTGAAATTCTCTATTATTTTTACCCTTTTTTCTGTTTTGCTTTTTTTTTCTTTTTAAATAAAATTTAAAAAAAAGAAAAATGGGCTGGATATGTAGCTCAGCATGAAGGCCCTGGATTAAATTTCCCCTAGAGTCTCTGGAGGAAACACAGGTCTTCCAAATTCTTGATTTTAGCTCAAAATAGTCATTTTGGACTTTGAACCCTCAGAACTATAGAACATGAAATTTGTGTTGTTAAACCAACAGTGTCTTCTATGTAGTCCAGGCAGGCCTCAGATTTGCAGGGATCCTCCTGCCTCAGCCTCCTACGTGCTGGGATTATAAGCTTGTGCCATCATGCTTGGCAGAAAGCATCTTTGTTGGTTCTTCTGTGGCCTAGGAAATAGCGCAGAATAAATGAAGCAGGGAATCAGAGAATAAGGGTCCCAAGGGCCTGTTGATTGCAGCCTGGCCAGTTCTTACAAGGCTGCTACAGTTTTCTGGTGCAATGGAGAAGCAGAATATAAGAAAAAGTGAAAGTGGCCTTTTTATTTAAAGGGTGTGGAGAGGAGCCCACAACCCACAACGGTCTGGCTTTCTCCTCTAACCAGATATGGGGGTTGGGAGTATATATGAACTTTGATGAGATGTGGTGCTCGGGGTTGGCATTTATGATGCACAAGGAATACACTGGAATTTTCTTTAGCCAAAAAGGGAAAATGAAGGAGGCAGTTGTAATCTTTTGAAGGGAAAGAAAGAGGAAGTGGATGTCAGGGTAAGTGTTCCCCATTTGGCCTTCCACCATGTTAGAGAATCACCATATGTCCTGTAATTTATTCTAGGGCAAAACTGCTTCATTTTCATTTTTCTATTGTTAGGAAAGGGCAAAGATGCTCTCTTATTATTTCCTGCTGGATGGGGGCAGTGTGTTGGGGTTTAGGGATTGACGGAATGATGGAGAACAGTTTTGGTCCCTGGAAAATCTGTCCCTGAGTGTCCTGTGTATAACCTGGCCTATGAAATAAGCTTTTGGAGGCGATCCTTACCTAAAAAGAATGTGGGACATGTTGGTATTACCAGAAAGCTATGGATGAAGAAGAGAGTTTGGAACCTGCATGGAATAGGCCCTGTGTAAAAGGCTGTGTAGGTTGGCCATCAACACCCACTGCAGAGACTGAAGATTTAATATAATGGCCTGAAAAACACTATATGTGGCCTCCATGTCTACAAATACAGAGAATGTCTTACCTGAGACCTTCAGTGAGACCTGGGGCTCTGAGAAGGATACTTTAATGGGGCTGTGGGCCCAAAGCCCTGTTAATCTTCAGCAGCAAGTTCAAGTAGATCAGCCCGTGACAGATCCAGTGGTGATGAGATCTCCTGTGAGGGCAAGGAGTTAGAAGATGGCTTACCTGCTTTCTGGTGGCTAAGACAGTCACTCTTCCAATGGCCCTTGAGATTGCAGAGGGCTCAGGGCCCCAGAGGAACTCATAGGTTGGGGCATTTTCTTGCCCAATGTCCTTCCTTGTCACACCTGAAGCATGGTCCGGGGCTCAGGCAGCTTCACCTTGTTTTGGTTTACCTGTCTTAGCCCCAAGTGCCACTGCTTAAAGATCAGTTGCTATTTTTCCTCCTTTTGAGTTTTACCTCTGTTGTTGAAAACACGAAAAGCCATATTAAGATGGTCTCCCTGTGGGATTTGAGGGACAAATTTAGCCTTTTGTCTTGGGATCTGGCCCACAGCAGGTGGTATCTGTCTTCTCCAAAGTCGCAAGACATCTGGTCTTGTGTGCTGGCTCCTATGAAGCCCTAGCCCTGCCTGACTGCCTGTAATATTTTCCCCTCTGAAGAAGTAACCCAAACTGCCATGAAGGATAATGCATGATGACCAGTCAGGCTGAAGGGGATTGAAGTTGTTGAACAGCAGTTGGGGATACTCTTCAGAGCTTTTAACTAGTGGCCCTCAGTAGATAGCAGGCAATTTCATCTTGGGTAGGCATACAGCTTTAAGTCTAGAGGAGACAAAGCCAAAGGATCAATTAAGTATGCAGGGGTCAAATAATAGAATTAACTATGAGTATAGTTCTAGTAATGGCTTCCCATAAGGAAGATAACAGTGATGTCAAGGGAATTTTAGAAACTGACATGTCATTGATTTGTCATACACACATTTAGTTTTTACAAGTGCATAAGTACCTGCTGTGCTGTAAGAATGTCTAATGCCATCTGGTTTTGGAGGATGGCCTGTTTTGTTTTTTTTTAATTAATTTTACCTTTTTATTTTGGAGAAGATCAGCTGCAGTGTCATTTAAGGCCTGCTGAGTATAGTTAGTTATAGCTTCAACATCCATCATATAACCTTTGTATGGAAAAGATCTGGTTGGATCCTGGTAAAAGGCATCTGAAAGGAATTTAGCATATTTGCTATTGTTTTCATCTGTCTGATGCCTTGGGATTTGATACTTTGTAGGCAAGAATAAATTTTAATCAAACCATATGCAATCTAAGTATATATACAAAGGCATGTAATATCAAAGCACGAGCAGTAGGGCTGACGGTTAAGTTTACAAAGTGTTTTTAGGTTATAGCAATTGTAACCCATTGGCTCTTAGGTCCTTTTGTTGATGGATATTACATAAATTTTTGTTTAAAAAATTATCATTTGGTGACCTCATATTGGTTTGGCTTGAATCTCTTGGCTGAAGCACAAGAAAAAGACATATCTGGATCTGAAAGAAGATGTTTATCATCATAATCCCAGTTTTATATTTGAAGGCATCAATATACTGTAAGATCAGCAGTCATGAATTGTCAAGAACCTTAATATATTTTTTATAGCTTTAGTTGGGGTATCTCCCATAAGGCTATGGAGATTATTGGGGCCTCCAATTAATGAATAAGAACTGGTTAGAATTACCAGGCAGCTACATTCTTATCAGTTGAGGTCTCGTTTAAGCTCTCTTTATCCCAAGGGATTTTGTTTAACCAATTATAGCATCATTTTGACCAGCTGGCAACCCAGGTAGAAGCATGCTTTTTAAATCTATAACCCAAATAACCCTTGATTAAATGATCTGACAGTGGAAAAGAAAAAGGAAAAGAGAAACATTGTTGATCTCAAATAAAAAGAAACAGCTGTTTACAGAGCAGACAAATGGACAAACAAGGATAGACAATCTGTACAGTACAAACAGACTGGACAAACAGAGAACAAATACAGACAGTCTGACAAACTCTTATAAAATCAGAGTGCACTCAAATATATTTGGCCAATTTGAACCATAATAAATAGACTACTGTAAACCTATTTGTAGGTCAATTAACAGAGATCTCTTGAAATAAGAATAGCACACCCAGGTTCATTTTTAGTAGTATTTGCTTTATGTCTATGATTGGCTTTCTCTGGAGCTGCTTGCCATAGCTGAGCCTGCTCTTGTTAGCTGAGGGTGCTGTTCAGAATCATATAAACATCCTGGAAATATAAATCATAACAGGTAGTTACAAATTTAAAAATTTTAATATAATTTTGTGGGTCAACAGGAAAGGAACCTAATTTATGGTTAATCTGAGATAGGTCAGCGAGGGAAAAAGGAACATGAATGTGAACTAACCTCTCAGAACCAGCCTGTTCCCAAATGGGGATTAGGGATTGAGGCTGAGCAGGCTGTGGAGTGGGAAGTATAGATGGCCACTAAGTAGCCAACCACCCAGCAGGCATCTGTGGGCAACTACAGGACGATCGACCACAAAATGACCTCTTGTCACCATGCAACAGGGAAACACAAGATGGCAACCGATTATCATGTGACCCATAGCAAGATGGCTGCTGCTGGTGACATGGTGAGGGAGCACAGGATGGTGACTAGTCATCATATGACCTGCAATGGGATGGCTGCTGCTGATCCCACAATGAAGGACCACAAGATGGAGACCATTTACCCTGTGACCTGTCACAAGATGGTGGTGGACTGTCCATGGCAGAGGTAGTAAAAGATCAATTTTTGGTTTTTATAGCCTTCTGAGATAGGTCAGCGAGGGAAAAAGGAACACGAATATGAACTAGCCTTGGTGCCAAGAGCACCAAGATTATGAACCAGGCACCTCAGAGATGTTTCTCAGGGGACAAGAAATGGTATTCCCCATAGTGGCTGAATTAGAGGCAAGTCAAGAGAACAACTTTGCCTCAGGACATAAGAGCTCTAGCCCTCCCCCACAAGGAATGTGAAAGCTGTCCTGAGTCACACTGATCAAAAGAAGTCATCACCTATTTTGAAAGTGTGACAAGGAAGGTCCCAACACCCATACTCATCAGCCTGTCACTGACAGTGAGAGGTAGAGTCCCAGAGAACAAAAGGGTAACAGTTTTGCCTCAGGCTGTCCTGCCCAAGGAATGTGGAAACTGCTATCTTTGTCCAGGAATGGCAATGGATAGATTTTCTAACATGAGCTCATGAATATTTTAGGATAGGAAAATGGGATAGAAAACCTCAGATGGAAAGCTCCCCTGTGACAAATGAGGTGGGTTGGTGGTAGATGCAGGCTAGCAGTGGCAAGTAAGTGTTGTAATTAACTCAAGGGCTGCCATTCTGTTCTGTATGTGCCACACCCTTTGCCCTAAACTGCAACCATTGTCCCAAATCGCACTTTGTACTTCTTGTGACTCCAGGAATTGTGTTCCTCCCTTAATGCCCACCGCCTGCATGCATAAAATGTGTTCCTGGAATAGACTAGCCATAAACCTCTGTACTTTGACCCTAGGCAAACAACAGGATGTCCTGTTTCCTCAGGAATGCACAGGTGTGGCTCCCCCACCTTTGTGGTTTTTCCCTTTATAAACCACTCCAAATCTTAGCCTAGTTGCACAGCTGTGTAAACTCCACCCTCACACTGTGTCGCTGGATACCAGCCTAAATAAAAAAGCCCTCTTTTCTTTTTCCTCCAAGACGTCTTGGCCTTTTAAATTCTTTTTGCCTTTTTACAATTTTCATTTTATTTTGGGGTGCAGCCTTTTGGGGTACAACAGTAAGCAGGTCCTGGAGGAAGGAAAAGTGGTTCTTAGGCAGAGGAGCTCAAACTGGGAGTGACTCCCAGGAGCTAACACACTCTGCCAATCCGAGTCACAAGGCACCAAAATGTTAGTTTTCTGGTGCAATAGAGAAGCAGAATATTAAAAAAAAAAAAAAAAGTGAAAGTGGCCTTTCTATTTAAAGGACATGGAGAGGAGCCCAAAACCCACAATGGTTTAGCTTTTTCCTCCAAACAGATATGGGGGTAGGGGGCATATATGACCTTTGACTGGATGTGGCCCTTGGGGTAGATTTTTTGACATGTGAGGAGCTCATTTGAATTTTCTTCGTGTGCATGGGAAAATGAAGGAGGAAGCTGTAATCGTCTGAAGGGGAAGGAGAAGGAAGGGGCTGTCAGGCTAAATGTTCCTTATTTGGCCTTCCACCATGTTAGACCATCACCATAATGTCCTGTAATTTATCTTGGGGCAAAACTCTTTCAGAGACTATTGATCAAGGACATGTGAGATAGGGGACATTCTCAGAAATGGTGGCCAAAATCACCAATCACTCTGATAAGCAGCTGGAACTGATAAGGCAGCAGTGACTCTGGCTGTCTGAGAACAGTGACAGTTTTGCCCACGGTCTCCATTATAGGAGGTCCAATAAGCCCCATGTCATTCTCTACCTGGCTCTAACCCTGTGGTGCTCCCAGAACTTGTTAGGGTCCATGGTTAACATACACACAAGAAAACTGAAGTAAATTTCAAAAATTATAATGATAGTTGGCCACAGTGGCACACGGGAGGATGAGGAAGGAGGACCACTGTGAATCGGAGGCCAACCTGAGCTACACAGTGAGACCCTGTCTCAGAAAGCCAACAAGCAAACAAAAACGAAACAAAATGAATAGTTACAAAGAGTCTTTCTGTAGGAAGGTACTCTGTTCTTTAAAGTTATGTGAATTCCAATGATCCCATGAAATGGAGAGCGGTTAGTCCATGTTTGAGTAACTAATGAAAATTCTGATCTTTTCAAATGGAAAGGTGACCAAGAGATGGAGGGAGGAGGAGAGAGGGGAGAAAGGGATGAAAAAAGAATTAAGGCCTGTTGTGTGTATCCACCAACTCCCCACAAGAAGCGTAATTATCATGTACTGCAAACATGTACTAATACAAAATAACAATTGAAAAACATGAAAGATTTTTCTGCATCGTAAAAAACCACTCTTGTTCTACCAGATACAGTGGTGTACTCCTATAATCCCAACACCTAGGTGACTGAGACAGGATAATCACTTCATGTTTGAGTATTTGACTGCTCTCTAGCTGCTGTGACTTAACTATCAAATGTTGCAGGTGACATGGGATCTTATTTGATGAAAAAGTAAAGGATGCATTTTCAGGAGGAATCTAGTGAAGAGACTATGCAGTGTTTCTATTTTTATGGTAACAGAATAGACAAGTTCTTATATGTAGTAAAAATAAGGGTGAAGCAATGAATGTGGCTGGGGGAGGGTTTTCTGAGCTCACAATGAAGCAGAGAGAGGCTTTCTAGAGCCAAAAGAAGAGGGGTCTGGCGGGCAGGGTCTTTCTTCCTCTTTCTCCACAGGGCCCAGCGTGCTCCAGCTTGTCCCTGCATCATATGCACCCCAGCCCTACACTGTGTACTTCCCCAAGGACACACCCACTTGGCAAGGTCCTGGACCCACGGTCATTGCTTTAGCAAATGCTGAACAGATACACTGTACAAGAAAAGGTAGAAATCTTTGCATAGGAAGAAGGAATGAAAAGTGGAAAAGGTGCTTGGGTGCTTCTTAAAACTCATCCAGAGCAGGCCTGGAGACAGATGCCTGTAAGCCTAACTCCTCGGGAGGCTGAGGCAGGATGATAGTGAGTTCAAAGCCAGTATGGGCAATATAATGAGACCCTGTCTCAAAATAAGAGATCAAAAGGGAGGGCTGGGGATGTAACCCTTGCCTGGCATGTGTGAAGACACATGTGCACCCTGCTGCCCCCCTCAGCTCCCACCTGGTGGTAGTGATGCCAGTGCTACCTGGTGTCCTGAGAGTGCACTTCCTTCTCGTCCAGAAGGAGGACGGGCAGTGGGCAATCAGCCCAGACTGTAGCATCTTACTGTGGAAGCAATATGGAGAGGAAGTGTCCCATTAAATTCTCTTCCTTTTTTACTTGCCAGTTGCTATGTTTGCAGGTTCTGACATTCAGGTCATGGGAAATGAAGTTTCATTCTTTTTTCAATTTTGTTTTATTTTGATTTTTTGAGACAGGGTCTTGCTGTGTAGTCTGGGCTGGTCTTGAACTCACTGTCTAGCTGAGGCTGGTCTCAGAGTCATGGTGATCCTCCTGCCTCAGCTGAGTGCTGAGGTTACAGGTATGCACCACCAAAGAAGGCTTGATGTTTCATTCTCAAAAATTAAGAAAGAGAGAAAGAAAGAAAGAAAGAAAGAAAGAAAGAAAGAAAGAAAGAAAGAAAGAAAGAAAGAAAAGTCCAGTGGACATGTCTGTAATCCTAGCACTCTGGAAGGCTGAAACAGAAGAATCACATATTTGAGCCCACCCTGGGAAATTTAGCAACCTAGTGAGACCTTGTCTCAAAATTAAAAATAAAAACGGCTGGAGATGTAGCTCAGTGAAGACCCTGAGTTCAATTCCCAGTAACACACACACACACACACACACACACAGTGCAATTTAAGAAAAGAAAAATCCTTGTGCTTAAGTCTAATACGCAGGCCTTCAGCCCTCTCTGGAGCTTGCTAGAAATTCCACTACAAGTCCTTCTTCACAGCTGCTTTCAAGCCCGGTGACCATACTGACCTCTAGATCTCCGTTTATTCAGCTCACAAGGTGAGCCTGCCCTGTGCTCTAGTTCTCACAACTCCAGTGAAGGACAGGATGAGCGTGGCTCAATCGCTAATGAGATTAGGAAAGCAAAGTAGCTCAGGTCAACAACAAAAGATATTTTATCCACCTTTGTCTTGCTACAGCACCATGATAATCCAGAAGGCATCTGAGTAGACATTTGATTTCACACAAGAATGCAGAGAAATCATTGAAACTTCCAGTGAACAAAAATGTTCACCTCACAGCCAGGCATAACGGCACATACCTTTAATCCCAGCACTTAGGAAGCTGAGGCAAAAGCATCACCATGAACTCAAGGCCAGCCAGGGCTACATGATGAATTCAAGGCCAATCTGAACTACAAAGCAAGACCCTGTCTCAAAAAGGCAAAAACAACAACAAACAAAGCAACAACAACAACAAAAAAAAACAGAAAAAAGAAAAAAAGTTCACCTCTTTCCTGATGTATCAAATCAATACATTATAAATCATTCTTATGCATTAAAAAAACTTCTTTCCTTGAATAATCAATCATCTGATGTTCTAAACCAAGCTTGAGTTTGTTTATTTCTATGCACTGTTTATGTTTGCATTAGAGAGTCTCAGGAGATAGGAGGCCCACCGAGGACTCTGCTTGCTGTTTACTCTCTGCAGTAGACAGGAAAGAGCAGGAGTGCAGACACCAGAGCCCACAGAGACCTCAGAATCCACAGCACCTTTGCACTTTGCACGGATTCCAGCCTCTCTCCCATGGCTTCTGACACTTTGGTGCTCACTGGGATCACACCTACGTGACCTGACCTATGTTTCCCACTTCATCTCACACTTTTTCCCTTCCTCAAGCTCCTGGCTTGGTTTAATCTTCCTCAAACACAGCTCCATTATGACCCTTATTTGCATTAAGTGGGTATTTTCTAACGCATCCTTTTAGTTCCTTTGTCCTTTACTTTTTCAGTTATGTTCTTTTAATGGTTGCTCTGGAAGGTCCAGTGAACATCTTATCATAGAGCAGGGCAAGTCTGATTGGTGCAATTTCAGGATCACAGAAACTTGTTGTTGCTTTGTAGCCTCAATCCTTCTCCCTTCTTTGGTGCTATTGTTGTCATACAGATGATATCTTTTTTGGGTTCTGAAAACATTAGCGCTGATTTATAATGAAGGCTTTTTGTAACTGTCTTTCAAATCAGATAAATAGAGTTACAAAAGAATGTACTAATCTTGTCTTTTAAGTTTATCTATCTGGTTATATTTACTGGTATTCTTTATTCCTTCATATTGATTGAAAATTCTAGCATCCTTTTATTTCAGCCTGAAAGGCTCTTCCTTTAGTAGATTTTGTAAGCTAGGTTTGCTAGTAATAAATTTTCTTTTGCCATTTAGAATGTGTCACTCCACTGTCTTCTGGCTCCCCTGGTTTCTAATGAGAAATTAGGTGTTCATCCTCCTGAAGGGACCTTGAATATAACAAATTGCTTCTCTCTTGCTGCATTTGAGCTTCTCTTTTTATTTGTCTACAATTTGATTATAATATGTCTCAGTGTGGATCTCTGTTTATTTTATTTGTAATTTGCTGGGCTTCTTGGGTAGATTAATCTTGCAAAATACAACTTTAGGAGTCTTTGACTATTAGTTTTCAAATGTTCTTTCTGCTCCTTTCTCTCTTTTCTTCTGGAACTCCCGTTATGTGTATGCTGGTACACTGAGGGTGTCCTACAGATCTCCAAGGCTCTGTTCAGTTTTACCATTTATTTTTCCTCTTCTTCCTCAGATGGGACAGACTCAGTTGATACATCTTTAGATTCTCTGATTCTTCCTTTTGCATGTTTAGATCTGCTTTTGAGCCCTTCTCACGGTTTTCTTTATTGGGCTTTTGAAGTCCATAATTTATATTTGACTCTCTTTTTGTAATTCTGTTTGCTTATATTACCCATCTTTGTTTTTTGAGACAGAGTCTCGCTGTGCAGGCTACCTTTGAACTCACTATGTAGCCCAGGCTGGCCTTGGAATCACGGTGATCCTCCTGAGTGCTGAGTTTACAGATGTGTCACCTTGCCCAGTTTAACATTATCCATTTAGTGAGAGGGCTTTTCTTTCTGAAACTTTTTTTTAGTTCTTTATAATTGGTTTCATTTAGTTTTTCAAACATATTTTTAAAAAGCTAATTTACAGACTTTGTCTCATAAGCCCAATATCTGGGATCCCTCAGAGACCTTTTTTTTTTTTTTTTTTTTCCATTTTGAGACAGGGTCTCACTATGCAGTTCAGGCTGACCTCGGGCTCACTTTGTAACCCAGGCTGGTCTCAAAATTGCCACAATCTGCCTGCCTCAGCCTCCCAATTGCTGGGATTACAGGAGTGTGCCACCACACCTGGCTTCAGAGACCATTTTTATTGATTGATTTTTTTCCCTGTGTGTGAACTGTCTTTCTTGTTTTTTTTTTCTATGTCTCACAATTTTAGAGTGAAAATTTGACTTTTTTTCCCCAGTGCTGGGAATCCAATCCAGGGCCTCGCGCGTTAGGCAAATACTCAACATCTGAGCTACACCTTAGCCCTGAAAATTACACATTTAAGTAATATAATGTGGCAACTCTAGAAATAAGATCCTGTCCACACTCCCACAGGTTTCACTGCTGCTGCTGTGTGTTGCTCTTGTTTGTTTAGTGCTCCATCTGAAGTAACTCAGTAAAGTCTGTGTTTCTCTGTTATACTGAACACTGAAGTCTCTGGTTTGTTTAGTGGACAGAGATATGCTTAAATGACTGGACCCTTTTTTGAGGGGGCTCTGTGTACACACTGGGGTGTTTTCACCAATCAGCAAGTTAATTGACAGTGCCAGTGTAGCTTTCCTGCTTGTAAGAGCCTTAACGTCAACCAGAAGTGAGAGCTCAGGAGCTTCTTCTTTCGTCATTCTTCTTGTACCTGCAACCTTGTATGTGTAGCACCCTCCTGATTCCCGGGAATATATCAGTGCTTACCACAGCTCTGATAGTCTCACAAACAGCTTTTCTTTTTAAACTTTTTGAAAAGCTTATTACCATCCATGACCCACTACAAATCTCAGAGAGCCATGAAATTACATAATTGCTGCTCAGTATTTTTGACAAATGCCCCTAGGAATAAGACTTTCATTAGGTGAGCTTCAAGGTGAGCGAAATAAAGACAGCCTTGGGGTGGTTCTCCAGGGAACCACCAGACTGGTCCAATGACAAGAATTCTCTGGAAAGTACATTTTAGCCCCCTTCTGAGTGGCTGCCAGTGCACTGCATCCCCTATGGTTCTCAGGGCTCTCAGGAGCTGTAAAGAGGCAGCCAGCTCCAGAACAATCTTTAGCTTTGCATTGTCTACTTTTCTTATCACTTTTCTCAAGTAAATGCTCCCTGAATTGTGGCAAGTTCATGGTTCATTTCTAGAATTCTGAAAAAGTTGATTCCAATATGTTTTGCCAGTTTTCTCACTGCCAAATGAAGAGGAGGATTTTGGGGCATCCGATATTTTCTTGGAACCCACTTCAAATATATCAAATCAGCATTCCAGAGAACTAAAATAGACACCTTTGTTTTTATAAGCCTCTGAGGGGATTCTTAAATGAAATCTGAGGAACCCCTAGTCTAAGTCATTGTTTGGCCACTCCATTTTAAAATCAAACTTACCATGCAGGCAAATCCGTGAATTTATATAATAAATTTTTTATTATACAGTGATTAAAAAGGACTTCACACCTTGCAAGCAAGGATTACATCACTCTTGTTTTCTCCAAGGCAAATAAACAACACCTATAATCTTACGATTACTGCATCCATATAATATAGAAATTGCCACAAGCACTTGAGGTCCTTGCTTCCCCTAAAATATTTCTAAATGACACATGCTGCTCGTGGCTATTTTTGGAATGCCCTGCATCCTACTGGAGAAGGCTCAAAGTAATGTGACCGGGCAGATTTTAGCCTTTGTTTGTTTTTTAGATTTTAGCCTTCATGGTGTTGGTTCCAACCGCATTATAAAATACGGGTAAATACGGGTAAATACCAAAGCAGCCATTTCTGGTTCCAGTTTCTCACAAAAATTAACAACCCGGATAACCAGAATACATAAGTCCCAGTCAATAAGAATGTAAAATATGGCCTTTTACTTCTGAAGAAGAGGTAAGTAGATGGATGCTACACTATTTCTTAATAATATTTCCAGCAGCCAATGATGGGAGAGTGGTGAGGATTCAGTTAGCCAAAGTAAATGCACAATAGCATTAATCTTCACTAACACAATCCAAATAATAGGCTTATTTTCCAGAGAAGCAGAGTAAGAAGCTGCTTCGCAGGGTGGCTGTGGGGATTTAGGGCAGGTGTGTGGAGGTGCCTCGGGTTCCCTGGCCTGCTGCTATCCACAGTGGCCGTATGACTTTCCTAACATTTCTAATCCTTGGTTGACTCCTGTGGGAAGTAGGCATAATAATAGTGTGTACACATGGAGCCACTGAAAAGATTAAAAGATTCCAAAATAAGGCCTTAGCCATTGCCTGGTGTGGTATAAACACGAAGGCTGATTTTGTATTGTTTCTATCAGGGCGCTGTGAGTAAAAAGGGCTCAGCAGTGGCTACTGTGGAACAGACATCTGAAATCCGCACTGCTCCATAGGGTCACCACTGACCACAAGCAGACACTGGGCACTAGAGATGTGGCTGATCTGAACTGAGCTGTGCTATAAGTGAAAAATAAATGCATATGAGATTCCAATGATAATGCTATTTTTTTAATGTTCTTTTTTTTTTTTTTTTTATTGGTACCAGGGAATGAACTCAGGACCACGTGCTTGCAAGGCAGGTGCCTATGCCACTAAGCTAAATCCCAAGCCCCGATAATGCTATTTTTAAAAGAATAATAATTCTCAATAAAAGTTCTACATTGACACATTACCTTGATAATTTGGGATCTATTGGGTTAAATAGAATGTATTTTAAAAATTAATTTCCCTTCTTCCTTTTGACTTTGTTGAAGGCTTGCATTCATGGCTCCCCCAAAACTTTATGTGAGACATGCTTTGTTGCATTGACACTGTTGTAGTCAGGGGTGTGAAGAGAACAATTAGAATTAGAACACAGAATTTATAATATTATTTATGATGGTCACCCAGAGTTAAACACAAGAAAATGCAGGAAATCTGTCTACAACACTGAAGTCTCAGAATATTCAGGCAAGGGCCTAGATCCCACAGCAATGTTCTGCATGAATCCAGATGAAAACCTAGAGCCCATGACAATGCCTCCCATGAGTCCAACTGAAGGCCTACAGCCCACGAGAAGGACTCATGCCAGTCTGCTTAACAGATCTGCACTGGGAAGGCCCAAAGGTCAGTGGTGGAAGCTAGAAAGCCTATGCCAGCGAGGAGAAGGAGCTCTGTCTGTAGATTAAGTGTTCTGCACTGGGGCCAAGAAGTCACGCTCAAAATAAGAAACCGGGCTGCCCTGAAAAGTACCACAGCCAGCCTCAGGGACACGGAGGTCCCGAGGTTCTCCAACAATAAGAACAGTGGAGTACATGCCAGGCAGCCAGCGTGACGAGTTTGTCCTGGAGATTAAACAGCACACATCTTCCCCTCCTGAGCTAGGAAGCAATGCTCCATGTAAGGACCAGAGCTCCCCCAAAGTGAACCTCAGTCACTTTCACCAACAAGGTCCAGAGCTCTTCTGATGATAATGGCCGAACTCATATTGGGGAAGCCAGCATGACAAGCTCCTCCAGGAGAACCAACATCTTAAAACAGCAACATTTAGGAGAACCCACAGTGCCTAGCTCTTCTTCTCCACGTCTCTATTTGTGCTGGCAACTTTCCTCAGGTGGACCATCTACACTTAGCACCATGCTGATTTAATTCATCTGGCATTAAATTGACCACCAGTTTTCAACCCATAACAGACACAGAACCCTTTGACAGGACCCTCGCCATGAGTCAGACCAGGCAGAGTGGGCTAATGGGAATGTGGCAAAGCCAACAGGAAGACACTCAGCAGGGAGAGAGCTGTGATTCATGGATCAGAGAGGAGGTCACCAAACAGGTGGCACTTGAGTGGGGATTTAGTCTCTCCAGAGACTAGTAGGAAAGTCAAGGGCACTGATTTGCTGAGGGCTTCGTTCTCTGCGGAACTTCTGTCCACATCTGAGTCCCAGAGAAGACCTCATCTTACACCTCTATCCAATAACCAGGGAGTGGAGGCCAAGGGTCAAGGTAAGGCGTATTCAGAACTCTGAGCCTTAATCTAGTTGGCCTCATGGGACTGTTTATCCACTTAGTACGGAGGAGATCAACATAGCTGGGAAAGCTTTGGGCTTGTCAAGGACATCTAAGCAACAAGTTTTTTAAAAACCAAGTGCCAAGTGAAGTATTCTCTTTCCCTCTCACTCTTTGATTTTTCTTTTCCAAGCTTACTCTTGGCAATACACAGTTTGGTCTGATATGCTAAAGCACAACTTCTGCTTTGAACATCTTTGGGCACTTAGAAAAGATATTTCTGCCTTGCCAGGTTTCTGTTGGTCAGTACTGCTTCCTGAGTAGTGGTTAATAGCTATATCATTAAGGAGTCCTACTATGTCAGGGAAAGTGAGAGAGGCAATGCTTTGTTGGTTTGTTTGTAGTCAGCATGGCTTAGTGAGAAGCAGGTCTGTCCCAGCTACTCTGGAGGCTGAGGCAGGAGGATCATTTGAACACAAGAGTTCAAGGCTAGCCTGGGCAACATAGAATCAGGTTTATTACTCATGGGTGAGTGATAGGGGTACAACAAGATGACACACATGTTTTTCCGTTTCTTCATTCAGATAGACTTCATGTGCCATACAGTTCACCCACTTAAAAAGTACAGTTCAGTGGTTCATGCTATATTCAGGGAAGTTACTCACTATAATCAATTTTAGAATATTTTTATCACCTCACAAAGAAACCCTCTATCCCACAAACTCTCCTAGTGATTTGAATCATGACCCTCAAAAGATGTGTTCACCTGGAATCTCAGAACCTGCCCTTATTTGGAATAAGGCTTTTTGCAGATATAATTAAGCTAAGGAGTTGAGAAAAGATTGCCCTGGATGAGGATTGGCTCTGAACCTGATAAGAGAGATAGAAAAGCCAAACACATAGTGGCAATAAGAGAAGCAATGTAAGGTCAGAAGCAGAGATAATACTTACGAAATCCCAGGACAAGGGCTCCTAAGCTTGCTGGTATTTTATGGATAGACCACATTTTGTTGCGCATATTGGTTGTGGCATATTTGGGTTGTTTCCACTGGTGGGCTATTACAGTAATGTCACCGTGACCATACATCAGCAAGTCTTAGTAAATGCACGCTCTCGTTCTCCTGTGCGTAGGACAGTGTGCTGGATCGTAGAGCGCCTCAGGTAACATTTTGAGGAAGTTCTGGGTTGTGTTCCAAAACAGCCACACCACTTTATATGTCCCCAGTAGTGTGTGTGATGGTTCCAGCTTCTCCATGTTCTCGCCAGTCTTTGCTCCTTTCTTTATTCAACCTTCATCCATAGCACAATGCACAAGCCCTCTAGCCATACTCCACAGCTCCCTCACGGCTTCACCTTCCCCACCGCATGGGTCCACAGCACTGTGTCCACACAGAAAGCCCATTGGTTAGCACAGCTAATGGCATCTGCAGCATGAGCTTTCTGTGTTGGCACTTCAGGTACTAAGTAAGCTCTTCCCCTCCATGCCACAAGCTGCCCGCAGTGCGTACAACCTTGTCCAGCACCGAGATTGCCTTAGGCACACAGTGTGTGTCTCGTGTGTGTGTGTGTGCGTGTGTTTATGTGTGCATGTTTTGTTGTTGTTTGTTTGAAGTTCACCCTTCCCATGAGTGGACAGAAGCCATGCTGGGTCTGGGAGGAGCACAACAAGAAGCCAATCTGTCCTTCCTGTGAGCCACACAAACCATGCAGGGTCCAGGAAGAGAGACAAGCCAATTTGTTGTGGTTTTTTTTCTTTTTTTTTTTTTTAGACAAGGTTTCACTATGTCTCCCACCTACAACTCCCCATACTCATGAGCTCTTGGACTGAGCCCACCATGTCCATAATCCCCAGGGCCTTATGCACTCCAGCTTCAAGTGAGTACTCAGAGGAGGAAGAGGAGGAGGAGGAGAGGAAAGTCAGATATTTCCTCCAGTCTAATTATCTTGTTTCCATTTGGCATGGAAGGAGGTGACAGCCAGTGCTTTCTTGGAGCACAGAGAGGCAGAGCTGAGAGCACGGCCAGCACGGAGTAAGTGCTGGGAGGGAGAAAGAGGTTTCCATACCACCTGGGATCCACCGCTCTGGCTTCAGCATCTGAGTTCAGGGTTGGAAGCTTCCCTAGGGTTCCAGGCCCATCACTCAAACGTAGCTGCTGTGGAACTGCTTCTCTCTTCCTCTGTCTCTTTACTGAGTTCTTCAAGACTGCTCCGTTGGTGGCATACTCAGTTCACATTGATCTCCTGAAGAAAGGAAACAAATGTTGGGAAAAACAAAACCCAAATATGAGGGACAGCCTGGGCTTAAATGTGTGATCCTTCTGCTTCAGCCTTGTGAGTGCTAGGATGCTAGACATGTCCCCCATGCCCAGCTGAACATCTTGATTTTGATAATTGTGCTATGGGGATGGAAGTTAATGTCCTTGCTCTTAGGAAATACATGAGATGTTTAAATGGACATGATGTTTCTAATTCATTTTCAAATGATAATGTGTATTTGCCTGAGTCTGCTGTCTGTTGCTCTAACTGCATGCCAGAGGCTGGGAAGTTTACAAAGAAAATAAATTTCTTTCCTACAGTTTTGGAGGCTAGAAAGTACAAGGCGAAAAAAAAAAAAAGAAGAAGAAGAAGAAAAAGAAAGTACAAGGGAGAGGGGCCACAGCTGGTGAAATCATTATCTGGGGGCACCCTCTGCAGAGCGGGAAAGCCCCTGGGCATCCCTGTGGGAGAGCCAGCGTGCTGGAGAGACACCTTTATAACCATGCCTCTCCCCTGGGAGTCCACTCAGTCCTCACAGTTAACCCATGAGCAGACACAGAGCCCTCGAGGCCTGACTATCCATAAAGCTCCCACCTGGTCCTACCTCTTAATCCTGCCAATGGCAATTACATTTCAACATGAAGTTTGATGGGGACATTCAAGCCATAACCATGTGTACACATGGACATGTATGTATATGTGCCACTGTGCCCAGGACACTGCTTTACTTCTCTTTTTGCTTCCTCTTGCTGGGATCCACACTCACCCAAGGCCCATCGGGCAGCCCTTGCAAGTGCCCTGGGGTCAGGAAATGGATGTCCATACAGGTAAGACCTAGTGTGTGGGGAAAAATTCACCCAGGACCCATTTCATGAAGTTGTTTTCTGTTCACTTTTCTCTGGTCTTTTAGTCTTTCTTCTGAGTCTTCAGACAGTCTTGATTATTGACACTCAGAGCCCCTTGTGCCCTAATAGCACATATAATTTTGTGGGTTTTTGAGACAGAGTCTCATTATGTTGCCCAAGCTGGTTTCAGTTTGTGAGCTCAAATGACCCTCCCACATCAGCCTCTGGGTAGCCAGGTTACCAACATGTGTGGCTGTCAGGTGTGTCATTTCTATTTTTATTAGTGCAGTTATGCAGTACATAAAAATTACATTGATCACAGGGAGCTGGCACCAGAACATAACTCATCTTAATGTATGTCACTTTGAAGCGTTCATGAAAAGGGCCCTGATCATCTTCCCTGGGACCTAGGAGAAACCATTTCTGCTGAGGTCCAACCATTCCTCCCGTCCATCCCCTCCTGGCCATGAGATTACCAGGCCACTGGTCTGGGTGGAGAGAGGAAGTGGAAGTGAAACCCAACCCGCTGTCCAGTGAGTGAGGCAGCCCCCACCATGCCTGCTGCAAAGGCCCCATCGCATCTGACTTTGGAAAACCAAGGGGAAAAAAGAGCAAGCCTGGCTCTACCCAGCTCTCTGGCTTCCTGCGTCCAGATGCCACCTCACACCGTGAGGCTATTGCCATGGGTTCTCACCAGAGGTCCATGAGTCTTCTAACCACCATGGGCTAAATATTTCTTTCTTTCTTTCTTTCTTTCTTTCTTTCTTTCTTTCTTTCTTCTCTCTTTCTTTCTCTCTTTCTCCTCCTCTTCCTCCTCCTCCTCTTCCTCCTCTTCTTCTTTTTTTTTCCTCAGACAGGATCTCCCTATGTATCCCAGGCTGGCCTTGAATTCCTGATGATTCTCCTGCCTCAGCCACCCAAGTGAATGGGCATGTGCCACCATGCCCAGTTTGATACTCTTACTATAAATTTCAAAATTTCTTGGGGTTCAGTGGATCCATGGATACTTTCTGGAGGATCTTGGATTAAATGGGACAGTTTGGGGCAAGAAACAATGGAGAGGGTCATACCACACAATTGTCTGGGGGGAATCCAGGGAGCACCTAGAGTGATCTGTGATTGGTGGCTGTCAGGGTTGTCTGGGTCAAATCCCCTAGGATACCCCCAAAGCCATCTTGTTTCCCCAGGCTCTGTCCTTACTATGCCGCCCCTCCCTTGATCTTGGCAAAACCTGACTTGTCCCCTTTCTTGGGTGAACTCAGTGTGGAGGCGCTGGCTGCCCCATTACGTGGTGACTTCTCTGGCCAATTCCCTGCTAGCAGCTCCTCTCCATGCCCCTTGCACCCACTTTCCTCCATGTGTCCCCCCAGGGATGCTCGCTGGCCCAGATTTCTATATAATCCCAGGGGTCCAGCAAGGCATTTTATCACAGCCCTTCTGCAGAACATTCACCAGACAAATGCAGACTTCTGCTAGGTGGAGGGAGCAGAAACTGTAGACTGGGGCTCGGTGACCCATGCGTGTCACTCCTAGGTTGCAGAAGCCATTGTGAGATGTATTTCAGTAAGAGACACAAATGTGTATCCTATGCCATTGCACAAGTGCCTGTGCTTGGCTGTCACCATCTTGAAATTCTTAATCATCTTTGAACAAGGGGCCTGTCCTACAGCTTCATTTCATAAAATATGTTGCCAATTGTGAAGTCCGTGGGAAAAGTAGTGGATGGCATTCTGAGGATTCAAGTGTGAGCATGATGTGCCTCTCATACTCTCCCCTCTGAGCCCAAGAAATGCAACACAGTACAACAGGGTTCTGCTGGGGATGGGAAGATACTGCGAGGATGTGGCTCCCTGGAGCTGGGTGCTGAACATCAGAGTTCTGTCCAGGCTGTCCTCACCGTCCCTCATCCAGTCTGGGTGTGCCAGGCTGCAATGGGCAGAGGGACCAGCTGCAGGAACCAGAGCCCATCATGGGCAGTCAGCACCTGCCTCCTGGTCAAAGGCCACTGGCAGTCTCAAAGACAGCTTCCGCTCATACCAAAAAGGAAGCTGTGGCTCCATCCCTCCATTTGTCACCATTTCCACTGCTGCCACCCTGGTCAAAACTGCCATTAGCTCCCACTTGGTTTATTGAAGTGGCTTCCAGGTGGTCCCCACCTTTCCATCCTTACCCCTTGGTCTGGTCTCCCTGCAGTGGCCTGGGGATCCTGTTAAGGCCACTAATTCACCATCCTGCTGGAGAGCAGAAGGAGCCCAGCGAACTCGGAACTATGAATTACTCTGGCAGCAGGGCAGAGCGGGGAGCTGCAACTGCAGACTGAAGGCCTGGGCACCACGCTCAACCCCGGACCCCGAGTCAGACAGACCTCATTCTGTTCTCTGCTCAGACACTTGTTACGTAACAGAAAAGTCCCTTCCCTATGGGGGCACCTGTCTAGCTCAGGTCTCTGCTCTCTCTCTCTCTCTCTCTCTCTCTTTCCTCCTTTCCTTCTGTTCCAAATCCCTGAAGCTTCCCTCTGCTTCCTGCTCAGCCTCCTGGAAACACACAGCAGGATTGCTCAGGCCTTTGCCCTGGTGGCTCCCCCTCCCCTCAGAGACCCAGGTGGCCCCATCCCTTCCTCAGTATGTCCTAGTGAGGCCCTGGAGCCCCTGGCCTGCCTTGGGGCACTCTCCCTTGCCAGTTCCCTCTGAGTTATCCCTGAGAGTTGACTGGAGATGACCAAGCCTGGTCCCTATGCAGGATGCTCCCCTCTCCACCTCCCCCAGCCAGACCTCAGGCCAGTGCTACACCAATGGCTTCTTAAGATCAAGGCAGACCCCAAGTTTAAGACCTAGTCCCAAATGGGCATCTGAAATGACACTTCTCAGAGAGAGAAGTATGAACAGCAAAAAAAAAAAAAAGAAAGAAAGAAATGTTCAACACTGCTGTTTATTTTAGAAATCCAAATTAAAACAGCACTGAGATTCCATCTCACCCTGGAAAGAATAGCTATTATCAAGAAATCAACCAATAACAAATGATGGAGGGGCTGTAGGGAAAAAGGATCCCTTCTCCACTGTTGGTGGGAGTATAGACTGGTTCAACCACTGTGGAAATCAGTGTGGAGATCCCTCAAAACACTAAAACTAGAGGTTCTGTTCAGCTCAGCTATTCCCCTTCTTGGTATCTTCCCCAAAATGTTAAAAGCATTATCCTGTAACAGGCAGCTGAGCTAATCAGAAATATTTTAGGCCGTGAGATAGGGCTAGGCCCTCAGACACCTGGCAACTGTGGGGGAGACAGACACCTCCTGCTGTGGGCCAGGCCTCAAGACAAAAGATCAAACAAATGAATCCACATCCTAAAGACTGATATTCCAATTAGTTCCCTCTCACCCTGGAGTCACTATCCCATCCCTCTAGGGGAAAGGTCACAGCTCCAAGAAGACAATTGCTTTCCCATTTGTCCCTAATGTAACCAATTTTACCTCAACTATTGATCTTATTGGCTGACTATAGTTATGTCCCACCTTATGCCCATCTGCCTTGTGAGTTCCCAGTCTTCCCCTGCCTTGAACCCCTGGTTTTACTCTGTGAAAGTCCCTGGAAAAGTCAGTCTTGGGCAACCCGCTCAGGGACCCCCTTTGTCTCTCTTCAGACAGAAGCTTTCTTTCTCTCCATAAATATATTCTACTCTTCACCTCCGTTGTTCCTAAAATTCATTCTTCAATTTTAGAGAACATGAACTCACAGACATAGTAGGTTGGGACTTTCATTCCCCTGTATCATTTGGAGGTCTTCCACCGAGATTGATTCCCCTATATCAATACCATCGTGATATATGCACACTCGCGTTTGTAACAGCACAGTTTGTAATAGTTAAATCTTGGAAACAGCCTAGATGCCCATCAACAGATGAATGGGCAAAGACAATGTGGTTTTTATATACAATGGAGTACCACATTGCCAATAAGGGTAGACATGAGACATTTCTAAGGAAATGGATGCACCTTGATACCATAACTTTAAGTGAAATATATCAGACACACATTTAAATATCACATTGTTTCTCTTGTGTGAGAAATCAAAAGGATAACTAAGGACCAAAATGGAGAATAGCTATTGGAAAGCAGGAAGAAAATGTTCAGATGGGGAGGGAAGCAAGGGAGGGAACAGAGCAGAGAGAAGAAAGGGAAAGGGGAAAAAAGAGAATAAAGGGGAAAATGGAAACAAGGGTTTTGTAAATGGGGAGAGGAAGAAACAAGAAGCAAGATCTGCGGTGCACAGGTACAGATCCCCTAGGATGAATGTGATCATCATGTGCATCTAAAGTGTACCAGTAAAATTAATTAAAAAAAAAAAGGTTGAGGCAGAGCCAGGAGGCTGACAGGCCCAGAGCAAAGCAGAGCAGAGCAAGACCCTGGCAGTCCTGGAGTCTCCTGGGCTTGGGTTGCATTTCTGCTGGAAAGTAGGATGAATGTATCAAATCACACGTGTTTGATCACTAAGGGTTTCTTAACCTTGGGACACAGACAGAAGTCATGAACTTCTGAACCAGAGTAGGGGAAATGTCCTTATTCTCACTTACCTCTCAGTGATAGTTGGGGTCTCATTCATCTACCAATGTAGGCAACAAATAAATCACAGTGGTACTGTTGGTTGTGGTGGCACACGCCTGTAGTATCAGGATTCTGGGAGGCTGAGGCAGAAGAATTGCAACTACAAGCCCAGACTGGGCAATTTAGGGAGACCCTGTCTCACAATTTATAACATTTTGTAAAGGCTGGAGATGTAGCTCAATGCAGAGGCCCTGGGTTCACTACCTGGTACCAGCAGCAAAGAACAAAGAGGAGCAGTAGTGATGCAAACTTGTAACCCCAGCATTCTGGGAGACTGAGGCAGGAGGATCACAAATTCAAGCCCTGCCTGGGCAACTCATTGGAAAGCAAAAGTTTTAAAAAGGGCTGTATATACAGTTCAGTGTGAAGGCCCTGGGTTCAATCCCTAGTACACAAACAAACAAACCAAACACACAGCGGTGTTAAGCAGCGCCAACAGGCCAACAGAAATTGAAGGTATTTTCGTGTCGTAATACAGTAGCTGCAGCGACCTTGCCAAGTCGTTTGTGCTGGTCATCTTTCCCAAGTCACGGCGTCTTCTAATTTAGTCCTAGTTTGTGAATTTAAAAAAAAAAAAAAAGAAGTATTCTGGGGAGAGCGCCAACCATTTCACCGGTGCCCGTATGAAAAGATAAAGCTTCTCCACTAGCGGTTCTTTTCATTTCCAGGTTGCTCGGGCAGCTCTGGGCTTTGGTCTGTGGGGCGCTGAAGCCGGCTGGGTCGGCGGGCTGCCAAGCTGGCGGCGCCCTGCAAGGGCGGGCAGCAGGGCCCCCGGTTCGCCCGGCACCCACTCTCGGGCCGCACCCCCGAAGCCTGTCCCGCTGGCTGCGCGACACCGCCACCCAGTGGTGAGAGGCGGCGCTGTGCTCCGACCCCAGCCGGGCCCAGTTCCACCCCAGGGGTCGCGCATCCCTGAGACAGTCCCCAAACTCTCAAGCTATTGAAGGTTTTCAACTTCCCTGGCAGTGTCGCGAATTCAGTATCTTCTACACTTTCCTCTGGGCTCCACCGTGAGCGGCCCGGATGCCGTGACACTGTTTCAAGATGTAAGCAGAGCCATCGACCTTGATCTGGAAGCACCATTGGTATTATACTCGTGAATTTTGCTATCCCATTATTATTTAAATATCTAATAACTTTCTTGAAACGATTCACTTGTTAGCCGGGCGTGGTTGTGCACACCTGTAATCCCAGCACTCAGGAGGCTGAGGCAGGAGGATTGTTGCAAGTTTGAGACCAGCCTGGGCTACACAGTGAGCCCAAGGCCAGCCTGAACTGCACAGCGAGACCTTCTCTCAAAACGACCAAAAAAAAAATTTTTTTTTCACTTGTCATCAAGCATAAATGCCTAGCCAACAAATGAGCACGGTTACAAATGGGCCACAAACATGCAGTAACTTTAAAGTAGTTTCAACAAAGAGAAGCATTTGCATGATTGCTAATTCCTGCAAGGCTTCAGGATTTCCACTTGAAATCAACAGAAGGACCGGGGACAAAGGGAAAAGGGAATTACTTTGCAACTGTGTGGTCTTCAGTGTCACTACAGTGAGACGCTTCCTCCCTTGGGAACACAGGGACCCTGCTGGTGTCCCAGCACCCAGCACCTGGAGCAGATCCTGGGAGCCGAAGAGCGGGCAATCTGCTGCAGGACTTGCTGCTTTTCCTCAAGTCCACCTGCAGAACCCATATCCCTGGCTAACCCTGGGAAGCCACTCAGGCCATGCACTACATGTGGGGCAGAAACTGGCTGCACTCAGGAAAGCTCGAGGTGGGGTGCAGGGGTGGGGGGTGCCCCCATGGGAGAGGCCCAGCTACCCACAGGTTCACCATGTGGTCTGCATCCTCCCCCTGCAGCTTCTTGCCCTGGGCTTGTGCCCGGACTGTTTGCTCCACTCCAGGTTTACCCACAGGATTTCCAAAGAAGGGTAAGAATCTGAATAAGGGTCTGACCAAGGGAGGAGTGAGCTAATGCCCCATGGCAAATACAGAACCTGGCACATGACTGCTTAGGGCAAAGGACATTTTAGCATTATCAGGTGTTCCGGTTCTTGGATGCAGTAGTCTCTCCATTTATGATTCTTCCTTAATTTCTCTCAGAAATGGTTTTTGTTACTGGTGATACTGGGGATTGAACCCAGGACCTCAGGTCAAGAGCTCTACCTCAGAGCGGTGTCCCAGCCTCAGTGTGCAGACCATGCCTCCCTCCTGCCACAACTCTCTCTCTTCCTAACACCTGCACAACCAATGCTATCATAATGATGGTATTTTATTTCCAACTCCTGACCATTTGCTACTAGTGATGGAAATGTGATTTCTGTAACTGACCCTGTACCCATAAAACTGATGAATGCATTAATTACATCTAGTTGGCTTCTTGTAGGTTTTTATTGGATTTTCTACGTAAACAGTCAATTCACCTCACAATAAAGAGATGTTTGATTCCTTCCCCGCTGAAAGCTTTTATTTCTCTCTGATACCTGTTGCTCTGGCTTAATATCATGTTGAATAAAAGCAGGGTGACATTCCTGCATTCTTCCTGATAGAGGGGGAAACAATTAAGTCTTTTACCATTAAGTTCGATATTAGCCACAGAGTTTGCGTAGATATTCTTTGTTAGGCTGAAAATGCTATGGCCTAGTCTTTCTCTGGCAAAAGGATGTGATTGGATGATAGAAACAGATTTGAACAAATTATGTCAATTTTTTTTTCATTTATTAGGATGATCACATAGTTTTGTGGTTTTTAGTCTGTTAATACAATGAGTGTTATTAAATTTATAATGTTAAACCAAGCTTGAAATCCTGAAATAGGCCTCATTAATTCATAATGTAGTATCTTTTTAATATATTGTGTTTCATTTGTTGTTGCTGTTGTTGTTGTTGTTGTTTTGTGCCAGGGATCGAACTCACAACCTCGAGTTTGCCAAGTAGGCACTTACGCCGCTGAGCTAAACCCAGGCCCCTGATTTGCTTATGTTTTGATAAGAACTTTTTTTTTTTTTTTGAGACAGGATCTCACCATGTAGCCCAGGGTGGCCTTGAACTCACAACAATCTTTCTGCCTCAGCCTCCAGAGTGCTGGGATCATAGACATGTGGCACCATGCCCGGCCTTGTTAAGAACTTTTGCAATAACATTGATGAGTGACACTGGTCTGTGGTCTTATTTTCTTGTAATGTCTTTTCTTGTCTTTAGCATGAGTAATGTCGACCTTAGAGCTAGAATATGTTGCCTCTTCTTCAATTTCTAGAAGAACTGTGTAGAATTGATATTATTTCTTTTTTAAATGTTTGGTATTACTACTAATGAAGCCATGTTTTATAGAATTAACCAATTAAGCTATCTGGTTCTAGGGGTCTGGTATGGTAGCACGTACCTGTAATAGCAGAAGGATCGCCATGTGTTCTAGGCCAGCCTGGGCTCCACAGTAAATTCAAGGCCAGCCTGAACTACAAGGTGAGATCCTGTCTCCAATAACAAATAAACAAACAAACAAAAAAGATACAAATTACTCATGCTCATTTGAGAAGTAGATCTCCTGAATAACACTATAACAAAATTGAATTTATAGCTTTTTTATTTTAAAGAGAATAAAACCAAACAGAATAAAGGCAATCAATACAAAATTGAATTTATAACTTAAAACTTTAAAAGAACTGCCTGGCAAGCACAAGGTCATGAGTTCAATCCCCTGAACCAATAAATAAATAAACAACTAAAAATTCAAAAAAATTTTAGAACCAGTTGCCTTCACCAGCACTTATAGTTTTTTTGAAGTTCTGAATCTAGAATGTATAATTTTAACCAAATTTGGGAAATAGTTGGTCCTTATAGCTTTAAATATTTTTGTTTTATTCTGTCACTCTGAGACTCCAATTAAATACATATTAGTTCACTTGAAATTGTTCCATAGCTCACTGATCCTCTGTTGATTTTTCTGTTTTCTTTCTCTTTGTGAATAATTTCTATAATGGTATTTTATAATTTTATAATGATACAATTCTTTTTTCCCTATAATTTATAACTAATTCTTAATCTTTTCCAGTGTGTGCCATTGAAGACACTGGAGGTTTGTTGTCTTTTTTAATCCCGGAAGTGTAATTTAGATCTTTTATTCTGTGTCCGGTGCCTCTTTGAACTAGGTCCCCTCTTTCCTGTAGCTTCTACTTGTGTTGGGGACAGTTATAACTGCTGTAATGTCTTTACTAATTCTGTGAGCTGTGTCATTTGTGGGACAATTTTGTTTTCTCTGCTCATTAGTGCTAGTGTTTTCCTGTTTCTCTGTGTTTTGACGGTCTTACCATTGTGCTTTTTAAAAATGGATAAGAAGTTGGCCATGGTGGGGCCTGCTTGTGGTTCCAGCACTCTAAGAGGCTGATCACAACAAGTTTGAGCCCAGCCTGGGCAACTTAGCAGACCCAGCTTCAAAAAATTAAAAAGGGGGCCAGGAATTTAGCTCAGTGGCACAAGTGCCTGCCTGGCAAGCACGACATCATGAGTTCGATCCCCAGTACAATAAATAAATAAATAGTCTGGGACTACGGCTCCATGTTAAAGGGTCTGGTTTCAAGCCCCAGTGCTGAAAAAGCCGGGGGTGGGGGGGGAGGGCAGGGGAAGCATTCCAAGAAGCATTTCTTCTGTGGCTAATTATTCTTGTTGAGGAAAAATAATTTTCCTGTTGATGTGAATCCCTATGAGAACTCTGTCTGAGGCCCTGAGAATTGTGAAGTTTTTCAGTCTGGCGGATGGAAACAGTTCTGCATAGCCTTGTGTGAGCTGGTAAGCAGTCACTTGGTTTTTACTGATGTCAGTAGTTTCTCCACACTCCTGTTCACTGGGAATTGTTGACTGAGGTCTCTGCTTTCTCTCTGTGCAGCTCTCTTTGCTCTGGTACTTTTCTTTGAGACTCCTAGTCACCTTGGTCTCTGGCCCTTTTCAATGCTCGCTCTCTCTCTCTCTTTCTTCTCTTTCTTTTCAACTTAGGGTGACCACTGGGCCCTATCACACTGCCCCCTCAGCCCTGACCTGGAAGCTCTTCACAGACAGTAAACTGAGTCAGTCAGGGGCTCACATCATTTATTTTTCCACGTCTGAGGCATTGCTGTCTTTTGCTGTTGGTGTCCAGTGTCTTAAAAGCATTATTTCATATGTTTGGTCCAATTGTTTTTAACTATTTCTGGCAGAAGAATAATTTTTTTATGATTTAACACAATGCAGTGAGTACAGTTAATAACAAAGCATCATATTCGTGGAAATCACTAAGAGAATAGATGTTAAATGTTCTCACCACAGAAGGAGTAACTATGTAAGGTAGTACATAGGTTTTGTTTTATTTTAATGCTGGATTTAATTGTTCCAAAGTGTACAAACACTTCAAGACATCGTGTTGTACACAGCAAATACAATTTTATCTGTTGATTTAAATGTCTGGTAGCAATAGGAGAACCTGCATTAGCTTGAAGCCTCCCTTTCACCATTACCAAGAGATGAGGCCGAGTTATATTCCCTCTCTCAGGTCATTTTAAAATCTACCATTTCTAAAACAAAAAGGAAACAGGAATTATAGAAGATGCACTTTATTTGGGCAGGGGAGGCGGTGCCGGGAATCAAACTCAGGACCTTGCACTCACCAGGCAGGCACTGTGCCGCTGGGCTCTATCCCTGACCCCAGAAGGTGCACTTTAAAGGAAGAGGCTGTGGCATAGGTCTTGAATGACCCCAAGCCTTTTCAGACATTGAAGGACAGGTATTTGGTGGGGTCGGATCTGAGAGAGGCCACTGCATCACCTGACAGAAAGCTGAGCTCAACTGTCCTTTTCAGAAACTTTAAAAAAATTCCCCAATATTTAATTTGAAAATGGGAAAGCAGCTGGGCATGGTAGTATACACTTGTAATCCCAGCACTCAGGAGGCTGAGGCAGGGGGATCAAGAGTTCCAGGCCACGCAGCCCGCGATGCTGGGGTTGGCCGAGGCAGCGGCCTCGCGCAGGTTCCAGAGTCGGTGCGCGGGGCGGGCGCACGCACAGCGGCTCTGGCTGGTGAGGTCGGGCTTGTGGAGGCGCTTTGGGTCCGGCGGTTCCTGTCCCCATGTGCGGTCCTGCAGCCTGGGCCTGCGATCCGACACCTCCCGACCATGGCTTCGGCTTTGGAGGAGTTGCAGAATGATCAAGAAGAGGTAAAGGCGTTGCTGGAAAAGGCTACTAGGAAGAGATACGTGATGCCCTGACAGCTGAAAAATCAAAGATTGAAACAGAAATAAAGAATAAGATGCAACAGAAGTCACAAAAGAAACCAGAACTTCATGACAGTGAAAAACCAGCTGCTGTGGTTGCTCCCATCACAACAGGATACACAGTGAAAATCAGTAATTACGGTTGAGATCAGTCAGATAAGTTTGTGAAAATCTACATTACCTTAACTGGAGTTCATCAAGTTCCCGCTGAGAATGTGCAGGTGTATTTCACAGAGAGGTCATTTGATCTTTTGGTAAAGAACCTAAATGGAAAGAGTTATTCTATGATTGTGAACAATCTCTTGAAACCCATCTCAGTGGAAGGCAGTTCAAAAAAAATCAAGACGGGAATACTTAACTCAGGTTGAAAAAGAGTGCAAAGGAAAAGAAAAGCCATCCTACGATGCTGAGACAGATCCTAGTGAGGGATTAATGAATGTTCTAAAGAAAATTTATGAAGATGGAGATGATGCTATGAAGCGAACCATTAATAAGGCCTGGGTGGAATCAAGAGAGAAGCAAGCCAAAGGAGACACAGAATTTTGAGACTTTCAAGTCCTTTTGAGAACTATAATATAGAAATACTGGTATTTCCAGTAAGAGAATGTTGGTGAGCTTCGCATAGAAATTTGACAGATAACTACAAAACCTTCACAGTAAAGGCAGTGAATTCTCCATTTCTTACTGGAGGATTTATTTAAATAAGTTATGCTTATTAAGTACTTCCTCCAAAGATGGTTTGTACCCTGGCCATTTTGTTTACAAAAGGTTTACATGGCATTCTCATCAAAATATAAAAAGCAAGTCTTGCCTAATGAAAACAATGTTATGTATATTTTTGTTCAGCTAGGAGATAGAAAACAAAAGTATTTGCTTGCCTGTAAGTTACAGATGTCAGATCCCACTAATGTAAGAATAAGAGTAAAACAGAATTTTTGTATAAAATGCAAATTTGTGCTTCAAATTTACTGTAGAGCCAATGATCCCCTATTGCCAGCTTGAGCACTGTAAGTAGCAGGGTTTACCATGTACTAATCCAATCACAAATGTTCTATCTAGATTTAAATATATTTGTTCTTGAATATGGAATTGAGGTAATAGACAAGCATCTTCATATAGTGTCTGTAAGTTATACCATGGGTCAGATATCTTCAAAACTAGTAACCATCAAGTAAAAATAATTAATTTGAAAATCATCTATTCCTGTGTTCAATAAAGTTGGATTTTTATGTAAAAAAAAAAAAAAAAGAGTTTCAGGCCAGCCTGAATCACATAGTGAGATCCTGTCTCAAAAAACAAAAAGGAAATAAAAAAGCAATACACATTTGATGAGATGTGTGAATGCAGGCTCTTCAGTGGCAACAAGTGTGCCACTCTGGTGTGGGATGTGATGGAGAAGCCGAGTGTGTAGGGCAGGGAGTGTATACTGTGCATAGTTTAAAAAGAATTCTACCCATACCAGGCAGTAAGTGAACTTTTAAGGATAACTGGGGCCAAACTGAGGTAGACTCCATGAACTAAATATGGGGACCTATGTTGGGGTCTGTGCCTAGATCCCCAATCCCCCAAATGTGTGCACGGCAAAGGCGCAAAGGAATGAGACATGCGGCATGGTCTTTAGGGCTGCAGGAGAAGTGAAATCCTCGGCAGAGCTCACAACTCCGCTAGCTGGCTGGCCAACTGATGCTGGGCAGCCCGTATTTAAGCAGAACAAGCAAGAGTTGAATGGACAATGGCGGAAACCTGAGTAGGATCTTGGGAGGATTCAAAGACCCTCAGAGCAACAGATGATACTAATTTAGGAAAACTATCCAGAAAGTCTCTAGATGGCGTCAGCTGTGGCCTATCTTGTCCTCTTTGGTGTTTCCTGGTCCTCAGTTCAGCCATGCCCGAGCCACACCACACCATGCCCTGCGTGTGTATTCAGCCTCAACAGTCTCCAACAGACCCACATGTTTATCCTGCCTTGTATGAACCTAACCACAGGGTAATTTGTGGATATGGAAATTTCTTCTAAAAAACTGAATTGCTGGGTATAATCATGCACATCTGTAACTCCAGCTACTCAGGAGGCTGAGTTACATCCCCACCCCTTTTTAAATTGTATTTCAAGTCAGGGTCTCACTAAATTGCCTATGCTGGCCTCAGCTTTATGGTTCTCCTGCCTGTTTCCTGAGTAACTGGAGTTACAAGTGTGCACCATGATGCCCAGTAATCTAGTTTTTTAGGAGTTTATAAAATAACATTATTCTAATTTATCAGTCCTTCTGCATGAATGAGCTGGAATTGTTTTATAAAGAAGAAATTTCTATATCCAAGATTAAGTTCATGAAGGAAAGGTAGTGTAAACGCTTGCTTCCCTTTTGTTTTTACCGATTTGCAGAATAAGGGTTTAGTTCTTTTCTATCCTCCAGATGTCACCTGTGAATTTTATTTTCTTTTGTTTAGCGTTATATCTTCCCAGTAAGTTTACCTTCCATCATTATAAAGAAAACCTCTTTATATCTTGTGAATGACTTCATTTCTGGCTTTATTCTGATTTTGTGTGCTAGTAGTATTCTTGCACAAGCTTTTTGTGATTAGCATAAACCTACAATATCTTTGTCCAGGTCTTTACTTTCTGCATGTGTGTGTGTGTGTGTGTGTGTGTGTGTGTGTTACTGGGGATCGAACTCAGACAAGGTCTTCTATTTACTAGGTTTATGCTAACTAAAATAAAGTTTGTAGACAGCACGGTGGTGCATGCCAGTAATCCCTATACTCAGAAAGCTGAGGCAGGAGGATCACTGAGTCTGAGGTCAGCCTAATGAGACTTTGTCTCGAAAAACTAAATAAATAAATGAATAAATAAATACCAGGAGTTCAAGGCCAGCCTGGGCTACATAGTGACCCCTATCTCAAAATAAGCAAACTAAAAAAACATATATATATATATATATATATATATATATATATATGTGTGTGTGTGTGTGTGTGTGTGTGTGTGTGTATTTATAGACCTGCAAGAGAACTTATAATCATAGCAGAATATTATAAAGATTTTTAATGATATAGCCTGAATATGTTTATTAGATAAGAGACTGACAGCAACAATTTAAGAATAGACCTCAAGATTTTAAGTGAAAACAATTACATCAAACTACAGAGTTTGGTAAAGAGAGGCTATATATGTTTTAAAATCCAAAAACCAATGAAATTTTTAAAAAATGTATAATATAGAAAATAGCTAAAAATGTGGTTCTTTGAAAAAAACTAATAAAATTCATAAACTTCTGGCAAGACTGATCTGTAAAAAAGATGGAAGACCAAGCCAAATGTGGTAGTGCACACCTGTAATCCCTATACGAGGAGGCTGAGGCAGGAGGATCACTATGAGTTTGAGACTAACCTGGCATACAAAATGAGTTCAAGGCCAGCCTGAATTTCATAATGAGACCCTGTCTCAAGAAAAAAAGAGAGAAGGCCAAAGTCACTCATATTAGAAGTAAAGAAGGTGGTCACCACTACAGATATTAAGAGGGTAAAGAAGAGATTATGAAAAACTACACCAATGAGTATGAATATACAAAGCAAAATAAATCAGTACCTAGAAAAATAAAACATAATATTGATGCCAAAAGAGCTAAGAGGTTGGACAATCTGAATCGAATTAGTAATTTAAGACCTTCAAACCATGAAAGTCTGTAATCCAGATTCTCAACAGAGAATTCTTCAAAATACATAGTTATGGACTAAATAATAACATTCCTACACACTTTGGTGTGATTTGGTTTTGGAGATAGGGTCTCACTATATAGCCTAGGCTGGTCCTGAACTCATGGTGATCCTCCTGCCTCAGCATCCTGAGTGCTAAGATTAGAGATGTATGCCACCGCACCCAGTCACATGTTCAAAATAGAATACAAAGGAATGTTTTCCAACTTCTTATTAGGTCAATTTTATCTTGATATCAAGACTTACCAAGAACATCAACAAGTTCTTTCTCATGAGAAAGGTACAAAATCCTGAAGAAGTGTTAGTAACTCAACTTCAGAGATTTCCATAAAAAGACAATACATCACAACCAAGTAGGGTTTGTTTCAAAATGTGAAACTGGTTTAACATTGGAAAAATAACATAACTTAACCAAAATAAAGGGGGAAATCATATGATTGTCTCAATAGATACAAAAACACATTTGATACAATTTATACTTATTTGTCATGAGAAAAGCATTTTTGGTAAACTGAGAATAAACTTATTAAAAGTATCTACAAAAAGTTTCAGCAATAATATATATATATATGGGGGGTAAGATAGGGTCTCCCTATGCAGCCCAGGCTGACTCAAAATTCGTGGCAATTCTGCCTCAGCCTCCCAAGTGCTGGGGTCACAGGGATGTGCCACCACACCTGGCTTCAGCAAATGTTATATTTAAAAGTGAAATGTTGACACCATGTACCTAAGATCAAGAGAGAGCTAAAAAAAAAAAAGCTGGGGATGGGGAGGTATTGGTCAAAAGATACACAATTTCAGTCAGATAGGAAGAATAGGTTTCAGAGCTAGCATACAGCAGTGCCTGTTGTATTCTTGGAAGTTACTAAGAGCAGAGATTAAGTGTTCTTACTACAAAAAAAAAAGTATATGGTGCAATGCATGTGTCAATTCAGATAAGCCATTCCACACTGAATATATATCTCAAACATATTCATCAAATATATATATATATATGTAATTTTTGTAAATTAAATAGATAAAACAAGAAGAGACAGTATTTTATTTAACACTGTATTAAGGTCTGAACAGATGCAATCAGGAAAAAAAAAGCATAAGAATTTTTTTAAAAGGATAGAAATGATACATAATTTCAAAAAAAAACAGTAGGAAATTTGTTAGGTTTTTGGTGCAATAAGAAAGAAAAAATATAATATCAAAGTAGCTTTTATTACGAGGATGTGGAGAGAACTCCATGGCTACAGAAGCCTAGCATTCTCTGGCCGGAAAGCGGGGTGTGGGATATATTTATAAACTCTGACAGGGGTGGCGCTTAGGGTGGGCATTGGATGACGCACAGGGGGCTGATTGGAGCCCTTTTCCCACCACTGGGACAGGAAAAAGGAAGTTGTCATATGGGAAGGAGGGAGTGGCTTTAAAGTAAACATCCTTAATCCCGCCTCCATTATGTAATGCCTCCCAGGGCACAGTCCTTCCATTCCCGTCTTTTTGTTGTTAGGAAAAGGGCAAAGTCCCTCTCTTACTACTTCCTGCTGGCAGGGGGCACCGTATCAGGGATTAGGAAGGTTGACGGGATGATGGCTGATGCCTGCATAGATGTAGAAGCTGGTACCAGGTGTTTTGGCCAGGACAACTTCATCATTGGTAAATGCCCGCATCTTAGGCTGGAAAAACAAAGAGACAAGGTGCTATGAGGAGTAAGGCCAGTATCATGTTTAAGGATCCAGGGGAGGTAGAAGGAAAGATCCCTTTGATTTAAATATGTCATTTCATCAGGACCATGGTGAGGTAGGATTCTGAAAAATAAGTGCTGGGTTAGGAGGAGTGAATTTATGAGAGGTGATTATTTTTCCATCTGAAAGAATAAAAGTTAAAAGTGTGCATAGGTAGGGCTTGTCTCTGTTCCAGGAGTTGGGCTGGAAAGAATAAGAGGGGTGGGGAGGGCCATGGCTGTGTCACTGTAAGTGAGATAAGAGCCCAGACCCTCAAGGATCTCATGTTTGACTAAACAGCTGAGGGTAAAGAGAACTAAGACAGTTGTCACATAAAACAGCATGAAGACAATCTTACACATGATGTGGGGATCTTTAGGAAAGACTGTCAGGAGTCCTGCTGTAAAAAAGATAATTAATAGAACGAAGGAATTAGAAACCAAATTGGATTAACAAAACATGACTTAGCCTGAGTGTTGTGGCTGTGAGGCCTTGGTGAGACAGAGACGGGTAGGTGACAGAAGACAAGATGGCTACTCAGGATGGTTAGATTCAGGATTGGGAGGGCACTTCTTAGCTTGAGTGATGTGAAACCAGGAGAGAAGTCCAGCAACTTTGACCACTATTAGGATTGCCAAGAAGACCAGGTAGAGGGGCTGCTCTGCCATGGTGTAGTCTTTGGGATGATTTTCTGTAACAGGACTTTAGTAACTGCATCTACAGTCAATCTGGTTGTGGAAAAGGGTTTTATCCATCCTGAAAAAGTATAAAGGTGAGAAGATATTTGGGAGTTTTGTGGCAGGGCATGTGTGTAAAATCTACCTGCCAGTCCTGACCAGGGGTGTGTCTGTGAAATTGATGAATAGGAAAGGAAGGGAGTGGTATGTGTCTCTGAGGAGAGGTTTTACTATAGAGATGACAGGTGTAAGTTGTTGAGACCTCAGAGTGTCAGTCACACAAAGGAATCCTGACAATTAGGGTGTAGGGGAGATGGAAAAAAGGCATTTTTAAGTTTTACAACTGTAAAGTGAGTGGTGGAGGGAGGGATATGAGAGAGCCTGGTATAAGAGTTTGGCACCAACGGGTGGATTGGGGTAACAGCATTATTGATTACCCTAAGGTCTTGCACTAGACGATAAGACCAATCAAGCTTGAGTAACAGAACAGGAGTATCATAGGGTGAATGAGTAGGTTTAAGAAAATCATTATCTAAAAGGTGTTTAATTATAGGTTTAAGACCCTGTAAATGTTTGGGAGCTATGGGATATTAGGGAACACAAGGAAAAACTGAAGGATACCTAAGTTTAATTAAAATAAGCATGCCATGGGTTATAATATATGTTATATATGTTATAATATAGTGCGGGTAGGATTGGAGGTATCCAAAACTATGGGATCAACCAAAGAAGATCTCTATCTAAAAGGCATACTGGGAATTGAACTTAGGACCTTGAACTTGCCAGTACAGTGCTGCACCATTGAGCTAAATCACCAGCCCTGTCTGTAAAGGCTGTGTAGGTTGGCCATCAACACTCACTATAGAGACTGAGGACTTAATGCAAGGGCCTGAAAACTCAGGAAGAACATTATAAATGGCCTCTATGTCCACAAGTACAGAGAATGTCTTACCTGAGAACTCCACTGGGACTTGGGGCTCTGAGAAGGATACCTTGATGGGGGGCTGTGGACCCGGAGCCCCATTAGTCTTCAGCAGCAAGTCTGAATAGACCAGTCAGTGATGAATCTGGCGGTGATGAAATCTGTGAGGGCAAGGCGTTAAGAGAATGGCTTATCTGTTCTCTGGCAGCTAGGACATTTGCTCTTCCAATGGCCCCTTGAGATTGCAATCCAGTTGGGGCACTCTCTTGCCCAGTGTCCTTTTTTGCTGCACTTGAAGCATGGTCTGTGGGCTCAGGCAGCTCTGCCTTGTTTTGACTTTCTTAACCTGGGAGCCCCAAGTGTGACTGCTAAGAGATCAGATGTTTATTTTTTCTTTTAATTTTTATCTCTGTTGAGAACATGAAAAGCCACATTAAGGCCTCCCTATGGGGTTTGAGGGCCAAGTTTAGCCTTTTGTCTTGGGATCTGGCCTACAGAGGAAGGTATCTGTCTCTTCTACAGTTGCAAGACATCTGGTTTTTATCTCGAGTAGGTGTACAGCTTTAAGTCTAAAGGAGACAAGGGCAAATAATCAATTAAGTATGCAGGAGTCAAATAATAGAATCAACAGGATATTTATGATTATAATTTTAGTAATGGCTTTCCATAAGGAGGCAAAGGATAAGGCCTAGGAAATTTTAGAAATTGACATGTCATTGATTTGTCATACACACATTTAGGTTTTACAATTGAGTAAGTATCTCCTGTGCTATTAGAATGTCTTAATGCCATCTGATTTTGAGGATGGCCTGTTTTATTAATGTTACCTTTTTATTTAGGAGCGAGAGATCAGCTGCAGTGTCATTTAAGTATAGTTAATTATGGCTCCAATATGTATCATATAACCTTATTTTTTAAAAAGATCTGGTGGATCTCAACAAAAGGAATGCAAAATAAATTTATAATTATCTCTTAATTTTAGTTGTTGAACATCTAGAAGATTGATAATAGTACAGTGCAGTAGAGGCAGTAAGCTTAACATAACCATGGGTGTTTTTAACATTTGAGCACTGAAGAAATTTGTGACATTGTTTGGACTGCTCAGTATTTAAGCATCTCTAAGTATAACATATATATTATATACATTACAAAATTTTCATTTAAAAATTTATTATTTGAGTGTTGACCTTGTGTTGGTCTGACCTGAATATCCTGGCTGGAGCACAAGGAAAAGGCAGACATCTGGATCTGAAAGAAAAGTTGTCATCATAAGCAATCTTAATTTTACATTTGAGAGCAAGAATATACCATCAGATCAGCAACAATGAATTGTCTCAGTTATATGAACTTTAGTTGGGGTGTCTCCCATAAGGTTATGGAGATTATTGGGGCCTCTGATTAATGAAAAAGACTGGTTTAAACAACAGGTGGCCACTTTCTTATTCATCAATTGAAGTCCTATCCAATGTCTCCTCACCCAAAGGATTTTGTTTAACCAGTTTTAACATTTTAACCAGCTGGCAAACTAGGTGGAAGCATGCTTTTTAAATGTATAACCCAAATAAACCTTGATTAAATGTTCTGAAAAGGTAAGAGAGGAGGAGAAAAAAATTGTTGAGCTCAAATAAAAGAAAAAGCTGTTTACAGAGCAGGCAAATAGACAAACATAGACAGATGATCTGTATAGTATAAACAGACAACAAATATATAGACTGACAAACATGTTATAAAATCAGAGTACACTCAAATATACTTGGCCAATTTGAGCTATATAAAAAAAGACTAGTATGAACCTTGTTGTAGATTAATAGAGATCTCTTGAAATAAGAATAGCAGAAAAGGAACCAAATTTATGGCTAATCTGAGATAGGTCAGAGAGGGAGAAAGGGACACGATTAACTAATCTCTCAGGGCCAGCCTGTTCCCAAATGGGGAGCAGAGACTGAGGCTGAGAAGACTGTGGAGATAGCCACCAAGCGGCCAACCATCCGGCAGGTGTGCATGGCAATTAATCAATGATTGGCTATAAAATGGCTGCTCATCACCATGTGATGAGGAATCATAGGCCACTGGCAGGTCACTGCACAGCCCAGAGCAGCTTAGCTGCTGCTAACAGCACAGTGAGCAAGCACAAGATGGCGACTGGCCATCATGTGACCTGCACCAAGATGGCTGATGCTGATCACACGTTGAGGCACAAGGTGGTGCACATCGGCCCCGACACCCGTCGCAAGATGGCGGCTGTCCTCTATGCGAGCTGCAGCAAGAGAGCTTTTGAGTACAGCGTGGCCTGCCAAGAGGCTGAAACGCACGCAACCTTGTATGATGAGCCAGCGGAGAGATCGGCGACGCAGAAGGAGGAAGCAAAAAACCCACGTGAATCAACAAATGGCTGGGGGGGGGTTGAGAAGGTGGAGACTGGGGAGAGAGACTAAGGGAAGGATGAGAGGCCGCTGGGGGGAGGGAGGAGGAGAGGGAGCCCAGGGGTGCAGGAACCTCTGGCTGAGAGAGCTGTAGGGTTTGGTCTGGGAGATACAGCAGAAAATTTTTGGTGGAGCTGAGCGAGCAGAAGTATTTGGGCCATCTTACAAGACAGAGTGAAAGGCACGTCCTCATAATAGGTTTTTGTTAACTTGCCATCCGTGTGAGAAATGCATACGCTTTTTGTTTTTTTATAGCCTTGAGGCCAAGAGCACCAAGGTTATGAACCAGGCTCTCCAGAGGTGTGGTTTTTTTTGGGGGGGTGCAAAATGGCCCCCAGGACTGAATTATAAGTGAGCTGAGAGAACAGCTTCACCCCGGGATGTAAGAGCTTTAGCTCTCTCCCAAGGAACGTGGAAGCCGTCTTGGGTCACATCTATCAAAAAAAGTCCTCACCCGTTTTGATTGGGTGACACGGAAAGTCCCAACTCCCGGCCATCACCAGAAGTTTGGGGCAGGGTCCCAGGAAACCAAATAACAGCTTCGCCTCGGGAAGTAAGAGCTTTGGCTCTCCCCCAAGGAACGCGGAAGCCACAGGTCCAGGACGGAGAGATAGGTTTTCTGACCGCAGCTGACGGGTTTTAGGAACGGAAACAGAAAACCCTGCGTGGTAGCTCACCTGTGATGAGTGAGGAAGGTCGCTGTTGCATGCAAATTAGCGATGGCAAGTTAACATTTTCAGAGCAGAAAACGATGGTTCACAGGCAGGGTCAGCTCCACCTTGGAGCTAACATACTCTGCCATCCAAGTCACCATTATGTTAGGTTTTCGGTGCAATAAGAAAGAAAAAATATAATATCAAAGTAGCTTTTATTACGAGGATGTGGAGAGAACTCCATGGCTACAAAAAGCCTGGCATTCTCTGGCCGGAAAGGGTGGGGGTTGGATATATTTATAAACTGACAAGGGTGGTGCTTAGGGTGGGCATTTGATGACACACAGGGGGCTGATTGGAGCCCTTTTCCTGCCACTGTGACAGGAAAAAGGAAGTTGTCATATGGGAAGGAGGGAGTGGCTTTAAAGTAAACGTCCTTAATGCCGCCTCCACTATGTAATGGCATAGTCCTTTCAAAATTAACACTAGTTAATATATTGCACATTATTATCTTAGAAGTAGTTGTTTAGGGCCAGGGATTTAGCTCAGCACCTGCCTGGCAAGTGCGGTCATGAGGTCATGAGTTCGATCCCCGGTACTGGGGGGAAAAAAAAAGTAGTTGTTTAGGTTACAAGATTTAGGCATAAAAAGTGATCAATCAGTCAAACAATGAAAGCACAAACTGTTAAAAGCATAAGAATTTGAAAAGAAATAAAACTAAGTACTTATAGACTACATAGTTATATACATAAAAACTATAATAATCTACAATCTATTAGAATTAATAAGAATTTTAGCAAGGCCACTTTATCTGTGGTTGATATGTAAAAATAAATTGTATTTCTGCATACCAGCAACAAATTCAAAACTGAAATTTAAAAATCACTATCACTTCATGTGGTACCAATAGATATCTATCTATATTTGTAAAGGATCTCTCTCCATATAATTTTATATGAATATAGTGTCTTTAATATATCAGTTCAGAGTCCAGATACAGTATCAGCCTAGTAACAAACACACCTGGCACTCACATCTTGTTTTCTAACATCATTCTCAAAGAACTGGAACCCGGGATTTATGGAGAAGTGGCTGACTCTACCCTAAGGCAAGGATTATACAAAATGAGCTTTGAGCATTTGTAGTGCCAATAAGTAAGGAGACTCTCAAAGGCAAACCAAAGCTGGCTATGGTGGTGCACGCCTGGAATCCCGGCAGAAGGATCGCCACAAGTGTGAGGCTAGCCAGGACTAAAAAGTGAGTTCAGAGCCTGAACTATTCAATGCTATCCCAATCAAAATTCCAATAGCATATTTCACAGAATTAGAGAAAATAGTCCTAAAATTCATCTGGAATCAGAAGAGACCAAGAATAGCAAAAGCAATCCTGGGCAACAAAGGCAAGACAGGGGCACCACAATCCCTGGCTTGAAATTATATTGTATAAAGCTACTGTGATAGCCGGGCGGGGTGGCACATGCCTATAATCCCAACACTCAGGTGGCAGAGGCAAGAGGATCATAGCAAGTTTTGTAATAGCCCGACTAAGGAATAAAAATTCAATCCAATTAATCAAAGGTGAAGGAGTTTTATTGCCAAACCTGGCGACGCAGCCTCCGGTAACTGGTCTAGAGACTGCGCACCTCACAACTAAGGGAGTTTACTTTTATAGAGGAGCAATGCAGCCGATTGGTGGGTAGGCTGATAAGAACACGGGGAGTGAGCTGGTTGGTCATATAGGGCAGCATTTCGGGGAAAAGGAAACTTTTGTGAGAAACAGCTGAGGCTTATTCTCGTGACAAGAACAAGGACTTAAATCTAAAATGGTGGCGCATACAGAACAAGATGATGGCGCAGGTGGTTAGTGGTTGATCAGAGTATTACATTCCCCTCTGATGATGTGACTTGAGCCAAATCTTTGGCTCATTTAGTGGGAAGGAGCTCATATTGAGTCCTTAGGACTATTAATCTAGTGCTCTGCATCTGCTCAGAAATAAAGATGCATAAATGGTTTATGATACAAGGTGGCTATGTCTTGGGGCCCCCTCCATCCGATACATGGAGGGGTGCTGTTTTATTCCAACAAGGATGTTGACCTGGGGTACTTCTACAGCCAGCAATAGCATATCACAGTTAGGTTAGCAGGAAGGGCCAAGGGTCTTTGGGTTCCTTGAGCTAAGCATAGCCAACAGTCCTCAGCTAGATTAGGATTGGCTTCGTGGGTAACTCGAAGTAAGTCTTGGGTTTGAGGGTCTAAACTTACTTCCTTAGGTCTAGGCAAAACTAGCGGATGGTAGAGAATAATTTGTTGTTCTCTACATATCCAACTCTGAGAAACCCCTGTGAGACCTGACAGCCGTTTAAGGTAAGCCATTTTGTTTCCACAGTCTACACTCTGGGTATATGAGCCAGTGAATTGACCCAAGGACAGAGTGCCCCCTTTGCAGTCGCAAGGGTTTCCATAAGCTATTTTTAAGGCATCTCTAGGGTTACCCGGTGGCCCAAAGCCTCCCCGGGTCTGTAACAACAGACCCAATAAAATGGTTACACCTAAAGGATTTATTATGAGAGGGGCCTAGGTATTAATTTTAGTCAGTTTTAGTTTAAGGGGGTTACCAGTCTGTTGTATAGTCCATTTATCTTGAGAGTCTTCCTCCGTGACGTCCACTTGTTTGACGTGGGAGTGGTGAATCCAGGCAGTCTTTCCAGCTACCTTGACTGCGGTTGGTGTGCTCAGCACCACTGTATAGGATCCTTCCCAGCGGGGCTCGAGTGATTCTCAATGATGCCGTCGGATCAGGACCAGCGTCCCGGGATCGATGGATGAATGGAGAGGAGTTTCCTCAGAGGGAGCTGGACTCTTTTGTCTAAACAGCTGGTGGATAGAAGTCAATATGGGCTGCAGCGCCTGTAAGGACTTAATAAGATCTTGGTTAGTAAGTTCAGCTATCTTGTCCTCCGAGAGCCCGGGAACTAAAGGAGGCGGACACCCATAGAGGGCCTCAAAGGGGGTAATTCCAGCAATGTAGGGAGTACAGCGGGCTCTTAGGAGCGCAAAGGGAAGGAGGCTTACCCAATTATCGCCAGTTTGTAGAATCAATTTGGTCAGTGTCTCCTTTATGGTTTGATTCATTCTCTCTACTTGCCCAGAACTTTGTGGCCAATATGCACAATGTAGTTTCCAATCAACTTTTAGGAGCTGAGCAAGCTTCTGGGTAATTTGAGCTATGAAAGCCGGGCCGTTGTTGGACCCCATAGATAAGGGTAGGCCAAATTGTGGGACTATTTCATATAAGAGTTTTTTGACTACAACTAAAGCTGACTCGGATCTAGTAGGGAATGCTTCTACCCAGCCAGTGAAGGTATCAACCAACACCAATAAGTATCGATGCCCCTGAAGGCCAGGTTTCTTCATTTCAGTAAAGTCAATTTCCCAATGTTCACCTGGACTTTCTCCTTTGAATCTGGTAGTCTCCAAATCTTGACATTTCTTTGAGTTAACCTGTTGGCATTGTGGGCATCTGGAGCTAATGGAGGTGGCCATCTTGGTCAGATGGGGAATAAAAAATCTGCTTCTGAACAATTCGGCCAGTTTGGTTCCCCCCAGATGAGTAGACTTGTGAGTCTGGTTAAGAAGCTCTCGTCCTAAGGCTTCAGCCAGTAACACCCGCTTATCAAGTAACTGGAACCATCCTCCAGGGAGGTTAGGTTCTGCCTTCAACTGAGAGGCCAAGTGATGGTCCTTTGTGTGTAGACTGGTTCCGACAAAGTCTGAGGGATCAGCAATAGTGCTGTTGTATCCTCAGAGGTCCCCTCTGATGTGGTAGCTATTTCTCAGGCTGCACAGTCAGCCAAATTGTTTCCCCGAATGACTGGATCAACCCCTTTTTGGTGAGCCTTACAATGGATGACAGCTACTTGCTGTGGTAGCCATACAGCTGCCAAAAGGTCTGGGATCTGGGGAGAGTTCTTGATTTTTGATCCTGCTGAAGTTAAGAGACCTCTCTCCTGGTATATGGCCCCGTGGACATGGACAGTGGCAAAGGCATACCTGCTATCTGTATAGATGTTTGCCCTCTTTCCAGTTGCTATCTTGAGGGCCTCAGTTAGGGCAATGAGCTGTGCACATTGCGCTGAAGTTCCAGGATTTGGCTTTTGGCCCAAAGTACCTCGGTCTCAGTGGTCACTGCTGCCCCCGCCACTCGCTTACCTTCGCAGATGAAACTACTTCCGTCAGTGAAATAGTTCAGAGCGTCGCTCAAAGGAAGATCAGACAAGTCAACTCGAAGGTTCTGTTGTCTCTCAACGAGGTCAGTGCACTGGTGGAGGGGGACTGTAGAGTCATTGTCAGGCATGAGAGTGGCAGGGTTTAAGGCTGAGGAGGTTTTGAACATTATTGAGTCTGGGTCTAGGAGCAGGGCTTGGTAATGTAGGATCCGGGCATTTGATAACCACTTTTCAGGCGGGGCCTTGATAAGAGTCTCTAGGCAGTGGGAGGTTACTATGGTGAGCCTTTGTCCAAATGTGAGCTTTTTGGCTTCTTTCAAAAGCAAGGTCAATGCAGCTAGAATCCTGAGACAAGGAGGCCATCCCCCTGCCACAGGGTCAAGTTTCTTGGAGAGGTAAGCGATGGGACGCTCCAAGGTCCCAGCTCCTGTGTTAAAACCCCCTTTGCGACCCCTCGCAGCTCATCTAGTACAAGGTGAAGGGTTTTGTCACATTTGGGAGCCCCAGGGCGGGGGCCTGGGATAGTGCCTGTTTAAGTCGAAGGAAAGCCTCATCACATTCATTAGTCCATTCCAGGGGTTTTTGAGTATCCCCTTTCAAAGAATCATACAGGGGTCTGGCCATTTCTGTGAAGTCTAGGATCCAGAGTCTACAGTATCCCACTGCTCCCAAG